>CAUYQG010107716.1:0-38877 GCA_963574415.1 Tarsius wallacei
GTATCTGATACTCTGTTTTGAATCTCTTAGAGCCTTCTTTTAGAACTACAGGATCCATGAAAACAATAACAACAACAAAAACTTGGGAATTGGTTCGAGACCCGCCTGGGCAACCTGGCGAGACCTCATCTCTACAATAAACCAAAAAAAAAAAAAAAAAAAAAATTAGCCGGGCGTGGTAGCGCACGCCTGTAATTCCAGCTACTTGGAAGGCTGAGGCGGAAGGATCGCGGGAGCCCAGCAGGTCGAGGCTGCGGTGGCCGGGAGCGGCCACTGCACTCCAGTCTGGGCGACAGAGTGAGACTCCAATTCAAAAAAAAAAAAAAAAAAAAAAAACAAGTTTGAGGAAGAAGAACTATGTTGAGTGATCTGTGCCACCAGAGTTTGTTACAGTATACAGCAGAGCAGAGTGTGCAGCCTTAGACTTGTTCAGTGGCTCAATAGCATTGATAAAGCTAAATGTTTGCCTTTTAAAGGTGGGTTTTTAGGGTCTAACAATCAAGTGATTGACTGCTGGGGCAAATTACATTTTCCTGTGTCAAGGGAGCTTTAGGTAAGATTAGCTCTCTAAGAGGTGGAAGGGAATTCCTGAGGAACTTTTGAAATTACCAAATGAGCCATGACTGACTCCTAGTTTTATGTTCACTTTAAACATATTCCAGATATAGAAAGTAAAGGTCAAACAATATATTTTTCACTCCGAAGGCTTGATGGAAGTGGATATAGCATACTAGTGAGTTGTAATACAGATTATCCTGAAGGGTTTTCAATGTCAAACTTAGCCAGATATTGTCTACATCACTCAAAAACCCAATGCCTACCATGAGAATATAAAAGTATCTATAAATTGGAATTTAGCTCAAAGTCTGTGGGTCTTGCAGGAGTCAGAAGTCTTAAGTCTCAAAGTCTGTGGGTCTTGCAGGATTCAGAAAGAAGATTGGGATTTATAGAAGAGTAAAAAGAAAATGATAAAACATTAACAATAACTCTTTCACCAGAGGCTAATGGCCTTTTTTAACAGTCTCTAACTCAGAATGACAAAGATTCTCTCAATAATGTTATCAGCTTTGATTACTACATGGAACTAGGCATATTTAAAATCTGAAATGAGGTATAATGTAAATGCAGAACTGTATACCTAAGAACAACCTATACTTTATAGGATATGTGTTAGGCTGAATTTTAAGAAGGCCCCCAAGACCTCCACCTCACATTATACACACCCTTCATAAACCTGGGGATCATGAATATTTTGGATTTTACTTCTGTGATCAAGATTATGTTATATGGTACAGTTAACTTTAGGAAAGAGAGCTTATCTGGGCATGCCTTATATAATCGTAGGAGTTGTTTAATTCTGGGTCTAAGGGTCAGAGACAAAGAAAGTCAGATAGTTGAGGTGCGAGGCATTTAGTGTGAGGCATTTCAGTTGCTGGCTTTGGAGGTGAAATTGTACATATGGCATGAAAGGTAGGTGAAGTGGGGACCAAAGTGAGGCCCAAACTTTACCTCTACAATGACCATTTGTATACCTCACCCTGAATTGTACCCTACATCTTTAAAATAATTTTTTTAAATGTGTGCAGCTTCAAGAAATTGAGAGTGACCCCTTGCTGACAATTAGCAAAAAATTGGAATGATTTGTCCAACAAACAAAATTAACTTAAAATTAGAATTTTTTTTTCCAGAGACCCCATGTGAGAGTTTATTCCAGTCAACACATAACAAATCACACCATATCTCTGAACAGAAAACATATTTGCATGGTGCCTAATTTTTGATCTACAACTGTAAACTAAATAATGGATGTTGTTTTACGCCACTAAGTTTGTGAAAGTTTGTTATGAAACTATTTTTAAAAATACAGATTTTGGTTCCTGGAAGTGTGGTGCCACTATTAACATATAAAATAAAAGGTGGAAGTTGTTTTGGAATTGTACAGCTGGTAGCAGCTGGAATAATTTTAAGGAGCATAATAAAGGAAGCCTAGATTACCTTTAAAAACTGATAGAAGAAATATGGGCATTAATAATTGAAGTCTTGATGGAAGTGAGACTCACAATAGATAATATATTATTATTTTAGAAAAAACCAAAATCACTTTAGAAAAATTGCTAATGCATGCTATCTTTAAAACACTTGGAGATTTTTAGAGATCATTTAAAAATTTATTTCTAATTTCATCTCATTGTGGTCAAAGAATATTCTGTGTATGACTTGAATAATTTTAAATATATAGTGACTTGTTTCATAGCCTAAAATATAATCTCTATAGGTACATGTTCCATGTACACTTGAAAATAATGTAGGCTTTGTTGTTGTTGGATAGGATATTCTATATGTCATTTGTGTCATTTTTATAGTGTAATTATAATCATCTATAATTTTTTTATTTGTTTATTGTACAGATTGTTGAAAATTAAGTATGACCATTTGTATACCTAGCCTTGAATTGTACCCCACATCTTTAAAATAAAATTTTTTTGAAAAGTATAATAAACTTGAAATTTTTAAACTATAGCTGTATATTTTCCAATTTATTTATCAGTTCTGTTTTTGCATCACAAATTGGAATCTCTGTTATTAGGTGCATAAGTATTTAAGAATGTTATTTAATCTTTATGAATTGATTTCTTTATCACTATGAAATTATCTTTTATATTCCTCATGCTATCTTTGCTCTGAAATATACTCTTTTCTGATATTAATATATCCGCTCGATATTTTATTTCATTAAGGGTACCATGCTATAAGCTTTCTATATTTTACTTGGAAATGGTTTATCTTTTGCTCTTTCTTTAAGATATCTTAAATGGGAACAGAACGATGGAAAAATAATTCCAACTACCAAGCCAAATCTCTTCTGTATATTCTACTCAACCCCTGTTAATTCCCTTGACCTATAGAAACAAACTGTGTCAGTACCTGGCACATTTTTTGTTGGGTCTGGGTATCATTCTGTCACTCAGGTTGGCGTGCAGTGGCACAAGCACAGCTTAACCCAGTCTCAAACTCCAGGACTCAGGTGATCCTTCCACCTCAGCCTCCTGAGTAGCTGGAACTACAGGTGTATGCCATCACATCTGTATAAATTTTAAAATTAATTTTAAATTTTATTACTTTTTATAGAGGTAAGGACTCCCCATTTTGCCTAGTTGTGCACCTGACACTTTGATCTCTTTGAATGATTGTTTTCCTGGCCATAGAACAGTTTCATCACGTTCATTTACTAGTCGGTACTCAAGACAGCACTTTTAAAATCATCAGAGTTTAGTCTCTGTAAAACTCTCTACTCTCTGATATTCTCACCTCCTAAATCTAGCTATCTTATCCATTCAGCTCTGTCTGCTTATCACAAAATGTTGAGTTGCACCTAAGTTTTCTCTCCCTGTGTCTTACCTTATAAATTCAAGACAGTGCACTGGGGAAATAAAGGGGTTTACCTAGTTTGGTTTGTGTCAGTCAGTAATCATTGTCTTGAATTGAGTATTTTTCTCCAAGCTCATTTTTAAAAATATTCTACTTGTTAATATATGATACCTACAAAAATGCAATGTCAAATATTTTTAAAAGAAGATTTATCTTTCACAAACACTTTCAAAGATTGTAAGAGGAACTAAAACTTTCCAACTCTTTCTATGAGTTCACTATTAACATGGCATCAAAACCAAATAAAAATATCACAAGAAAATAAAACTGCATGTAATTATTTCTCATGAATATATATGCAAACATACAAAACTAAACAAAACTATAAAACTGAATCCACCCGTAAAATCATCAATGAAAAATTCACAACTAACATCGCCTTTAATGACAGTCAAAGGTTTTCGCTCCTATGGTCTGAATGTGTCCCTTGAAATCCATGTACTGGAAATAACCCCACAGTTACAGTGTTGGGAGATGAAGACTTTTGGGAGATGTTTATATCATCAAAAAATAATAAGACTTTTGGAAGATGCTTAAATCCCTTCATGAAGGGATCACTGCTGCTATACAAATGACTTGTAGGAGTAAATTTGCCTTTCTTTCCCTTCTGCTTTCTGCTACATGAAATCAAAGCAGTAAAGCCCTCATCAGATGCTGACAGCTCTATTCTTGACTTCTAAAACTTTGAGAAATAAATTTTCTTTCTTTGTAAGTTACCCCATCTGTGGTATTCTGTAATAGCAGTACAAAATTAATGAAGACAGTCATTAATGATCACACACTGAAACTGGAATAATCACACACTGCTAAAGAAAATTTAAAATGATAGTTACCTTGGAAAAATGTGTTAGTTTTTTAAAAGTTAAACAGAATTTCCATGTGATCTAGCAACTTTACTCCTAAGTATATATCCATAAGAATTTAAAACATGCATCCACAGGGAAAAAAATTGCACACAAATGTTCATAGCAACTTTATTCATAATAGCCAATAAATTGAAAAAAACTAAATATTAATCAACTAGTTTATGCATAAACAAAATATGGCATATTTATATAATAAAATATTATTTAAATATAAAATGGAATGAGTTGATACATATTACAATACATGTGAGACTTAAAAACACTATGTCAGGTAAAATAAACAAATTTTAAAAATGTGTGAGTCCATTTAGAAAAAAATATACAGAATACAAGTATGCAAATCTATGGAGAAATAGATTGTAGGTATTCTAGAAGTAGCATATTTAAGTAAAATGAAAAGTTATTATCAATAGTTCTATTTTTGGAAGGGATAAACGTTATAAAATTAATTTTAGAAATGATTGCACAACACTGAGTATACCAAAAACCAATGAAATGTACACTTAATTGGGTAAATGGTATGATTTATGAGTAATTTCTCAGCAAAGTCATTAAAAATAAAGCATATAACATATAAAACAGAATAAAGAATAATAATGATATAAACAAAGGTTACTAAATACTTAGCTTAAGAAACCATACTATAAGTACATTGGAGGCTATTTGTGTACTATTTGCTAATCATATTCTCTTTTTCTCTTCCAGAAGGAATCACCTAATTAAATTTTCTTTCAATATGTCTCACAGTTTTTCTTATAGTTATAACAATTTTTTATATATCTGTATGATTATATTGTTACTTTTACCTGATTTGTACTTTACAGAAAGGATAATTTTATAAGTATAATTTGGTTTATTCTTTCAAGCAATACTGTGTATTCTAAATTCATCCACATTGATGCATGTAGCTGGAACTAATGTATTTTATTATTTTGCAGTATTCCAATTAATGAATAAAAATATTTATTTATATACAGTCAATTTTTATGTTTTAGTTTTTGGGGATTCAGGTTGTATTGTTATAAATGAAGCCAAAATAAACATCCTTGTGTAAGTTTTTATATGAAAATAAACAAAATGTTTGCTATAGCATATAATTAACATAATAATTTTGTATTTTAGGGACTACACATATTGAACTGTAGTATACCATTCTGAACTGATTCCTAAAGTGGTTATACCAACCACTCTCCCAATAGCAGTATATGTATAGAGGAAGGATGTATGTGTGCTTCAATTTGGAGAGTATGAAATATTTCATTTTGCTATTAGTTGTCTTAAGAAATGCTTAATAATTGTGGAACATTTTCATTTTTGCTTTTGTTATATGCCTGAAACTTTACTTATTTTTCTGTTGAGTTGTTCATAGTTTCCTTACTAATTTGTAGTGGACAGTAACTTTTTCATGTGATATGTCCTCCCTAAATTTTGTAGCTTATTTTAACTCTATAATATTTTAGATGAAGAAAATAAACCAACATTAAAGAGTTGACTTTTTCTGACATTTACATTTCTTATCCAAAAATGATCATCCCAAGTTCATAAAATTATCTTCTACATTGTAATCTAAAACTTCTATATATTATTTGCATTTTATTTTTACATATTTAGTTTATATGTAATTTATACATGAGATGAGGGTGGCTCTGATGTTTTTTCCCATATTGATACCTAATTATTTAATCACCAACAATTACATAGTTCAACTCTACTCTCTGTTACTCAGGAGTTACACTATCATTTTAGTAATTATTGTCATCAAAATTTAAAAAGTGATTCCACTGTACATCTTCTTTAAAATTTTCTTAACTGCTTTCAGATCTTTGTTCTTTAATATTAATTTAATTATCAAATTGACACATTTCATAAAAAGCCCTGTTGGCTGTTTGATTTATATTGCACAAAATTAGTATATTAAATAAGAGGGAACCAACATTTCAGACACAGATAAAACACATCGAAACATATTAAACTCATTGACTTCTGATATCATTAATGTTTTCTGATAAAGCTTAACTTTTTTTATCACAACATTCTAACATACATTTAAAAATTAATTCCTAGAAAGTTTATAAATCTATTTCTTTTTTTAATGGTGTTTATAAAATAATTTCTCATTTTGGAATAATTTTAGGCTTACAAAAAATTTCAAACACAGAATAGAAAATGCTCTTATGCACTCACCCTATTTTCCTTAATGTCATAATCTTACATTATTGTGATACAGTTATCAAAAATAAAATTCAATGTTGATAATTTTGTATTAACTAAAATTCAGATTTTACTAATTTCACAGACTGTTTCATTGATACATTTTTTTTAATTCTAGGATTCCACATTGTATTTAGTTATTATTTGTCTTTAGTTTCCTCTGGTATATAAGATTCACAGTATATGTGCATATATATATATACCTTGACTTTATGGAGAAATACTGGTTAGATATTTGGAAGAAAGTTCTTCAAATTGAATCTCTATTATGTTTTTTTTTTTTTGATAAGCCAAGTTAATTATTTTTAGAAAACATATCACAAAGATAAAATACTCTTCTTATCACATCATATCAGTGGTGCATAATAGTATTTGTGTGACATCCCAGGTATTGTTGATATTGACCACATGGCTAAGACAGTGTTTGCCAGGTATCTTCACTATAAAGTAACTGAAAGAAAGCTATTAAATTCATATCACAAAGTGGAAGTGGATAAACTCTATATCTTGTAAGGGAAAGCATCTACATATATAATTTGAATTTTTTTTCAGAAAGATTTGGTTTTTCTCCTTCATTTAAAATTTTCTGGCTATTTTTATATAAATACAGATTCATTTATATTTTTTGTAACTTAGGTAGTCATTTAATACTATGTTATATATTTTAGGTTCAATTTTTTTTTCTGGTCTTAACCAGAAGGTTATTTCAGTTTTCTCCTGTGTCCTTTTACCATGTCAACTTTTATTTTTGCTTTTTTTAGTACTTCAAAAAACTGAGCTCATCTCTTGTTTTTCCTATTCTAGCCATAGAATCAAACATTTTTGCAAGCAGCTGTTGTTTTTTTTTTTAAATCAAGGAGTTGCATTTATAAATTAAGCTGTTGGCAGTAGGAGTGTTTGCTGTTACTGGAATGACATTGTTGATCTCAGCAAACACTCCTGGATTGTACGTAGTTGTATACTACTTATATATACATACCTATGTATAAATTTATAATTGTATCATTATCTAACCATTTGTATATTAATTAAAGCAAACATAAATTCATACTGAAATTTCTGAGTCTAATTCAGTACCACAGGGTTCATTCAAACCTTTCTTTATTGCTTATTTGTAACTTCCTTCTCTATTGGTGAGAAAACGTGCCTCCACTATTTACTATCCATTTATTCATGTGTTCTTCCTCAGCATATATAAAAATCAATTTTAGAATTGTTAACCTGTGCTTCCATAAGAAACAAGTTTTAAATTAGAGTACAATATTAATGTTCAGTTCATTTTGTCTTTATTCATGCAGTCTTCAATCAAAACACCATGTTTCAATGTTATTTTTGTCAACTTCCTGAACCTTCCTCATAGTGTTTATAGCAGCTTTATTATTGTATATAAACTTTTATCATATATATGCCAGATTTATTTGCAATATTCTGAATTTCATTCTGGGATTCCCCAATCTCCTGCTGGAATTTTAATACGTAACATTTTTACATATTATACTTTTTTATTTGGGATCTACAGGTATAAATGTTTTGATAAATATACAGAGTCATGTATCCACCACCCTGGTATCAAACAGAATACTTCCATCACCCTAAAATTCCCTCTTTCCATGCCATTTACAGTCTAATAATTCCAACCGCAATTCTAACCAGGCAATTACTGATTTGTTTTTTGTACAAGCATACATGGTTTTATTTCATTTTGCTTCAAAGTGTTTTGCAGATATTGCATTTTGTTATAAACTAAAGGTTTATGGAAATCCTCTTTTGGACAAATTTACTGGCACCATTTTTCCAACAGCATGTGCTCACTTCATTAGCATGTATACAATATGGTATTTTAATTAAGGTGTGTAAGTGTATGGACAATAGTATTGCAGAATTAAGACTATGGTATAGTGTAAGCATAATTTTTATATGCACCAGGAAGCCATAAAATTAATGTGACTTATTGTATTGTAATATTTTCTTTGGTGCCATGATCTGAAGTCAAACCTTTAATATCTCCAAGGTATGCCAGTATTTTACATTTTCTATAATATCATACACATAAAAGTATACAATTTTATACAATTTATAGTTCTTTGTGGTCAGAATTATTTCATTTTAGAAAATGCATTCAAGATTTAGCCATGTTTTTGTGTGAATCCAAAGATTTATGTTGTTTAATAATATTTTTGTATATAAGTATGCTTATCCACTTACCTATTGAAGACTACCTTGCTTGTTTCTAGATTTTAGTTACTGTGAATAAGTTTTTGTGTGAACAAAAGTCTTCCTTTTTCTAGAGTATATATCTAAAATTGTGATTATTAGGTTATATGAAGTAAAAGACTGAGTGCTTGTATTCCCCTGAAATTTACATATTATGTTCCCCAAGATTTATTTATTGAAGCCCTACTTCCCATTGAGATTGTATGTGGAGGCAGAAACTTTGACAACTATTTTTAGATAAAGTCATGAATTTGGGGGCCCTCATAAAAGTCCTTATGAAAAGAGGAAGAGAGAGAAAAATTGATCCTCTCTCTCTCTCTTCTCTCTCTCTCTCTCTCTCTTTCTCTCTCTCTCTCTCTCTCTCTCTCTCCCTCTCTCTCTCTCTCCCTCCTACCCCCCTTTCTCTCTCTCTCTCCCTCTCTCTCTCTCTCTGCTTTGTAAAAACACTAGGAGGATGTGAATATATGCAAGTCAGGAAGAAGGCTATTACCAGGAACCAGAACTACCAGCACCTCAATCTTGAACATACCGACTTTCATAACTGTGAAAAATAAATATCTGTTGTCTCTGTACATAGTATCTAATATTTTGTTCCAGCAGCCCAAGCAGATTAATACATATGGCAAATCTATCTCTAAATTATAGAAAATGGCAAAACTATCTTCCAAAATGGCTTACCAGAAGTGAGAGAGCCTGTCCCCACATCCTTACTAGCAATTGGTTTTACTTGTTCTTTTTAAAAATTATTCTGATAGCTATGTAGTAGCATCTCAGTATGTTTTAATATGTATTTTGCTAAGGGAAATGAATGTTGAATATTTTTCCATATACTTATTTGTTAATCTATATATTTTCTTTGGTAAAATGTTTGTCCATATATTTTGCTCATGTGCTATTATATTTGTTTTCTTATTTTTGCATTTTAAGTGTCATATATAAATTTATTTTAACTCTTCTTTATATAAATCTGGAATATGATTTGCAAATATTTTATCCTAGTCTGTGACTTGTCTTTTCATTCTTTTCCTGGTATTTTTTACATAGCAAAAGTTTGGAATTTTGATCAAATCTAATTATTCATGCTTCTACTATGGATTATTCTTTGTTGAAGTATGTGAAAACTCATAACCAAACTTCAAATCATGTAGATTTTATCCCATTTTTCTTATAAAAGTTTTATAGTTAAAGGTTTTTTGTTTGTTTGTTTGTTTTTGTTTTTCTTTTACATTTTTGCCTATGATCCATCTGGGACAATTTTTTGTATGAGGTGTGAGGCATGTGCTGAGGTTTATATTTTTTATTATCAGTGTCCAATTTTTGTCATCTCTTAAGAATAATATTTTCCCATTGAATTGCCTTTGTATATTTGTAAAAATCAGTTGACTGTATTTTTGTGGGCCTATTTCTGAGCTCTGTATTCTGAGTCATTAAATTATGTGTATAACATTTCGCCCATGCCATACTATCTTGATTATTGGAGCTTTATATTTTGCTAAATTTATACCTAAATACTTCAGTTATTTTCCATTTGCTCTTGAGGGTTCTTGTAAAAAGTAGCTGTAAATTCTAGTCCTGTCCTGACAAAGCTCAAGGGCATGTGGTTGTGGATGTTTTATAATATATATTTCATGAAATCCTTTTTTTTTTTTTATTCCGACAGGCATGTAATGCTTAATTGTCCAATCTATGACCAAATGCCCTACTCAGAGGAAACTTTATGCTGGCAGATGCCTTTTTAACTCCTTGTCCAGTTTATTTCTCCAAGATAGTTACTTTCAACCTGAGCCTTGACTGGGAGAAATGTTAGACCTGAGTGAGTCAATCAGTCAGTTGATTGAGACACAGAGAAAACACCAGAACAAATTAAACATGAGATGACAAAATCAGTTTATTATTTACAAGACCATGAGAGGAAAGGGGTGCTGACAAAAATCAAAGGGAACATCACAGGAGCAAGCATTGTGCTCAAACAGCAGGAGAGAAGGCAGAGAGAGATGGAACTGTGGATTGAAGACTTTATTGGAGTCCAAAGAATTCTCCAAGTAGGTTTCTTGCCTAGAAGATTTCTTTGGAATTTTTTATTTTATTTTATTTTATTATAAAGATGTGGGGTACAATTCAGGTTTAGACATACAAATGTTAATTATGCAGTTACCCTTGTTGATGAGGTATGACCCTCCCTCCGCTAGCAGTTTCCATCACCAGCCAATCCCATACCTCTCCCTTGACAGTTTCCCATTACTGGCAATCACTTTCTTATAGTATTATAATGCTCACTTATGAGTGAGAACATATGGTGCTCTGTTCTTTGTTTCTGTGATAGATCATTGAGTATGAACGACTCTAAATCCATCCAACTAGCTGCAAAGTCCATATGTTTGTCCTTCTTTATGGCTGCATAATATTCCATTGTGTGTATGCACCACATTTTTTGTAATCCAGTCCAGCTTCTATGGGCAACATGGTTGGTTCCATGTTTTTGCTATTGTGAATAGAGATACAACAATCATATATTCTGGTTATATTCCCAACAGGGGAATTGCTGGGTCATATGGAAGGCTAATTTCTAGTTCTTTCTGAAATGGCCACACTGTCTTCCAAAGAGGTTGCACTAGTTTGCATTCCCACCAGCAGTGGAGAAACGTTCCCTTTTCTCTGCATCCTTGCCAGGATCTGTTGTTTGCTTTATTAATAATGGCCATGCTGACTGGGGTTAGGTGGTATCTCAGTGTGGTTTTGATTTGCATTTCTCTGACGATGAGTGAGACTGAACACTTTTTCATGTGTCTTTTGAATTCCTGTATATCTTCTTTTGAGAATTGTCTATTCATGTCTTTTGCTCACTTTTTAAAGGGGCTATTTGTTTTCTTTCCTTTTGTGCATTTGATTTCCTTGTAGATCCTATATGTTAGGTCTTTGTCAGATATGCAGTTGGAAAATATGTTTTCCCATTCTGTGGACTGTCTCTCTGCTCTCTTGATGGTTTCTTTTGCTTTGCAGTAGCTCATTAATTTGATGAGGTCCCACTTGTCTATCTTATTTCTTAAGGTATGGGCATTTAGGGTTCTGAATAGGAATTAGTTGCCAGTTCCAATTTCCATAAGGGTGTCTCCTGCATTTTCTAAGATTCTTATAGTTTGAGGTTTTACGTTTAGGTCTTTGATCCATTTAGAGTTAATTTTTGTGTATGGTGATAGGTAGGGGTCCTGTTTTAATCTTCTGTGTGTGATCAGCCAGTTTTCCCAGCATCATTTACTGAATAGGTTCTCTTCTCCCCATTGGTGGGTGTAGGATGCTTTGTCAAGATGAGTTGCTTGAGAAATTGAGGCTTTGCTTCCGTAATCTCTATCCTGTTCCATTGTTCTATGTGCCTGTTCTTGTACCAATACCAGGCTGTTTTGATTACTGTAGTCTTATAGTAAAGTATAAAGTCTGGAAGTGTAGTACCTCTTAATTCATTTCTCTTGTTAAGGGATTGCTTTGAATACTAGTGGTCATTAATGTTTCCATATGAATTTCTGTGTTGTCATTTCTAGGTCTGAGAAGAATGATGTTGGTAACTTAATGGGTATTGCATTGAATCCGTAGATTGCCTTTGGTAGGATGGACATCTTAACAATGTTGATTCTTCCTATCCATGAACATGGAGTGCTTTTCTATTTGTTTGTATCTTCTTTGATTTCTTTGAGCAGTGTTTTGTAGTTCTCACTGTAAAGTCTTTCACTTCTCTGCTTAGGAAGATGCTGAGGCATTTCATTTTTTGTGTGACTATTTTGAAAGGGATTGTGCTATTAATTTGGGTCTCTGCCTGATTGTTGTTGGTGTATGGGAATGCAACTGTCTGTTTCACATTGATTTTGTACCTTGAGACTTTGTCAAAGTCCTTTACCTGTGCAAGCAGGTTTTTGACAGATTATCTTGGATTTTCAAGGTATAGGATCATATCATCAGCAAAGAGGGATAACTTGATTTCCTCTTTTCCTATTTGGATATCCCTGATTTCCTTCTCCTGTCTAATTGCCTGAGCTAGGACTTCCAACACAATGTTGAACAAGAAGGGTGAGTGTGGGCAGCCTTGTCTTGTGCCAGTTTTTAAGGGAAATATTTCCAGTTTCTGTCCATTTAGCAATATGTCAGCTGTGGGTTTATCAAAGATGGCACTTAATATTTTGAGGTATGCTCCTTCTATACCTAGGTGTTTGAGGGTTTTTATCAAGAAGGGATGCTGGATTTTATCAAAAGCTTTTTCTGCATCTAATGAGATAATCATGTGTTTCTTCTTTCTATCTCTGTTGATGTATTTTAATTAAATACATCATGTATTTTAATTAAATTTAAGATCTTCTGAATTTTGAACCAGCGCTGCATCCTTGGGATGAAGCCTACTTGTTCATGGTGGATGATTTTTGAGACATGTTTTGGATCCGATTTGCTAGAATCTTGTTGAGGATTTTTCCATCTATGATAATAAGGGACATTGGCCTGTAGTTCTCTTTTCTTGTTGGATATTTACCCAGTTTGGGTAGCAGTGCAATGTTAGCTTTATAAAATGATTTGGGGAGAATTCCATCTTTCTCAATTGCCTGGAATACTTCCAAAATGATTGGTAACAGCCTCCAAAATGATTGGTAACAGCCCTTCCTTGAATGTTTTGTAAAATTCTGCTGGAATGAAATCCAGTCCAGGGCTTTTTTATTTTTATTTTTTTTTTTTGTAGTTAGTTTTCGTATGACAGAGTACAATTTCCTGGGTTGTTATTGGTCTATTTAGTTTCTCAAAGTCTTCTTTTTTCAACCTGGGGAGGTTGCATGATGTCAAAAAGTCACCGTTTTCATTTGGATTATCAAGTTTGTTTCCACATAAGTGTACATAGTAATCTCTGATAATCTTTTGCATTTCTTTGGAGTCTGTTGTGATTTGAGCTTTTGTATTTCTGATTCTGTTTATTTGGGCTTTTTCTTGCTTTTTCTTGGTCATTCTGGCTAGGGGTTCATCAATCTTGTTAATGTTTTCAAAGAACCAGCTTTTTGTTTTGTTGGTGTTTTCTATGATATTTTTGTCTTCTATGTCTTGTATTTGGGCTTTTATTTTGGTGATTTGGATTCTTCTGTTAAAGTCGGAGTTTTGATGGTCTTCTCTTTCCATCTCCCTTAGGTGATTTGTTACACTCTCCACTTGTGATCTTTCTGTTTTCTTGATGTGTGCTTTTAGAAATATAAATTCCCCTCTTAGAACTGTTTTCATGGCATCACAGAAGTATTGGTAAGATGTTTCTTCATGTTCATTTGTTTCCAGGAATCTTTTAATTTCTGCTTTGATTTCAGTGTTGACCCAGTAGTTGTTCAGCATCATGCTGTTTAGTGTCCATGTCTTTGTGGAATTTGGGGAAATTTTGTTGGTGTTGCTATTTATTTTTATTTCACTGTGTTCTGAGAGTGTGCATGGAAGATTTCAACCTTATGTAATGCATTTATTCTTGATTTATGGCCAAGGATGTGATTGACCTTGGAGCATGTTCCATGTGGTGATGAGTAGAATGTATATTCTGTTGCTGTTGGGTGGAACAATCCCTTTGGTCATGTGTCAAGTTTAGGTTCTGGATCTTCTTTTTGATTTTTTGCCTTGATGACCTATCAGGGGCTGTTAGTGCATTATTCAAGTCTCCTGTTATAATAGTGTTAGAGTCAATATCCTTTTTTTTTTAGTTTACTTAGTAATGTTTTATAAATGATGGTGTGTCTGTGTTGGGTGCATATATGTTTAGGATGGATATTTCTGGTTGATGGATTGAACCTTTTATCATTATGTAGTGTCTTTTTGCATCTTTCTAAATTCTTAATAGCTTATAGGTTGTTTTGTCTGATATCAAGATCACAACTCCTGCCTTGTTTTGTGATCCATTTGCCTGGAAACTCATTTTCCAACCTTTAACTTTAAATGTTTGTGCATCCCTTGTAGTGAGATGAGTGTCCTAGATGCAGCAAATAATTGTGTCTTGGTTTCTTACGCAGTCTGCCATTCTGTGTCTTTTCAGTGGTGCATGTAGTCCATTCACATTCAAGCTGATTATTTAACTGGGTTTGCTTATCCCTGTTATGTGGTTCTTATAAAGTTTTTTCTTTGCTTGCTTGCTTTTTGCTTTAAGGTTAATGTATGTATGTGTTTTCAAGTTTCTTGTTGTGCTGTAGTCTCTGTTGATTCTGTGCTCTGCTGTTCTCTTGGGAAGTGTGTGGCCATTCTTTCTTTTTTTTTTTTCTTTTTTCTGTGCTTAATACCTTTTTAAGTGTCTCTTATAGAGCTGGTCTGGAAGCTGCATAATCTCTTAGGGATTGAATGTCTGGGAAGGATTTTAATTTTCCATCAGTGATGAAGCTGAGCTTGGCTGAATAGGAAATTATTGGTTGAAATTTTTTATGTTTGAGGACTTTGAATATAAGGCTCCAGTTCCTTCTTGCTTACAGTGTTTCTGCTGATAGGTCTGCTGCTATTCTGATTGGTTTTCCATGGTAGGTAGTCTGATTTTTCTTGCTGACTTTAGGATTTTTTTCTTTTGTGCCTACTTTGCATAGGTGAATTACTATGTGTCTAGGAGTTGGTCTTCTCATCTGATATCTTGTGGAAGTTCTCTGTATCTCTTGTGCTTTTCTTGCCTGGAAGTTTGAATTGGTAGGTTTAGAGCAAGCAGGCAGGAATTCCATTGTGTTACCATGTGATTGAGTGGTGGTCATGGCAGTATATCTAGACAGTACATTTGGTTGGTGAGAGGAGTTAGTGGGGCAAGTCAGGTAAGTTTTATGTATATTTGCCAGTGGGAGGTCATCAACATGAGGTAATTATGTTATGCGTATCTGAATCAACCTCACTGAGGAGCTAGGAGGAGGCAGAGAACTAAATACTGTGTCCAGGGTAACTACACTTGCTAAACCTTCTTACCTGCTCCAAAATTTTTGTGAGTGTGTATGTCTGCAAATTCTTCAATATTTTCTACATAGAGTATCCTGTAGTTTGATAGTAAAAAGAAACTTAATTTTTACTTTCAGTCTACTCTTTTATTTATTTTTTCTTGCTATATTGCACAAATTTGAACTTCCAGTAAAAAGTTGAGTAAGAATAAAAAAGAAATGGCATTCTTGCCTTGTTCCAGATTTTAAATTAATCCATTCAATCTCTCATTATTCAGTATAATCAGCCACAAAGTTTTTGAGGATAGTCTTTATTGAGTTAAAGTTCTTTTTCACTCCTAGTTTGCTGAGAGTTGTTATTATGTGTGAGTATAGAATGTTGTTGAATACTCTTCTGAATCTATTGATATGATGACATGTTTTTTACTTACTATATGGGTAATTTGCTGAATTACATCAATTTTTGTTTTTAAATTTTGAATAAGGCTTGCATTGTTAGGATATATCTCACATGGTTGTGACGTATTATCCATTCTATATATTGTTAAATTTTATTTGCTAATTTTTTTTTTAGTAATTTTTGCATCTATGTTCATGAGAGATATCAGTCTATAGTTTTTTTTTCTTAACTTCCTGTATATTTTTGTGGCTTTTAGATTAGAGAATTGCAGACCTTTAAAAATAAATTGGGATGTGCTCTTTTCTAGTCTATTCTACAGATGAGATTATGTGTCCTGATGTTATTTATTCTTTAGATTTTTTTTTTAGTGGAAGTCTCACTCTGTTGCCCAGACTGGAGTGCAGTGCCATGCTCCTGGTCACCACAACCTCAACCTGCTGGGCTCCCGTGATCCTTCTGCTCAGCCTTCCAAGTAGCTGAACTATAGGCGCGTGCTACCACACCCAGCTAATTTTTTGATTTGTTGTAGAGATGAGGTCTCGCCCAGTCAGGTCTTGGACCCACGGGATCAGGCAATCCACTCACTTCAGCCTCCCAAAGTGTGGGATTACAGGCTGAGCCACCGAGCCTGGCCTCTTTAGATGTTTTAGGGAATTTGCCAATGGAACTATTTGGGCTTGGAAGGATGACTTTTTAATATTTTAAACTGCAATGTTAATTTCATTAAACATATATGGCTATTAATATAATCTGTTTTGTATAGCAGAGTTGTGGCACAGTTCAATAATTGATCAATATTATCTATGTTTTTAAATGTATGGGCATAGGGTTATCCACATTATTCTCTTATTTTTCATTAATGCCAGTAAGATTACTAGCATTGATTGCTCTTTCATTCTTGTTATTGGTGACTTGTGTATTTTTCATTTTCTTATTCTCAGTTAGCCTGGCAAGAGATTTAACACTTAATTTATCTTTTCAAGGAATTTTTGGTTTAATTGATTCTTTCTATTGACTCTATGATTTCAATTGTATTTACTTCTGCCCTAATTTTTATTACTTTCTTCCTTCTGTTTGCAACAGTCTTAATTTCCTTTTGATTTCTAGCTATCTAAATTTGGACACAGGTTATTAAATTAATATCATTATTATCATATAACCTGTAAAGGTAATGGCATATGTCTTCTTCCCATGATTTCTGATGTATTGTACTTTAATTTTCATGTAGTCAAAATATATTCTAAAATTATCCCTAAAATTTATTTTTGGTCCATAAATTATGTAGAAATGCATTACTTATTTTTGGGTTGTTGTTGTGGTGTACATCTTCTTCCCATGATTTTGAATGTATTGTATTTTAATTTTCATGTAGTCAAAATATATTCTAAAATTATCCTTAAACTTTATTTTTGGTCCATAAATTATTTAGAAATGCATTACTTATTTTTTTTTTTTGGTGTTGTTTTTATACAACATTCAGTCATTGTTATCTATTTTAACTTTATTTTAGTCAGAAAATATACATTATATAATTTTAATTTTAAAAACTTGTTTATATTTGTCTTCTCAACCATGACATGGTCTACCTTGGTGAATGTTCCATATACACTTGAGAAGAATATGAACTCTACTGTTGTTAAATGGAGTGTTATATAAATTAGAACAAATTTATTTATAGCAATTTTATTTCATATATTCTTGCTTACTTTCTTTTATATTTTTATTTATTTCTCTTTTTTTGACTTTTTCATTTTACTTTAAAGATGTGAGCTACACGTCAGAATAAGATACATAAGTGGTCTACACGCAGGTGAAGTTTGGGCCTCCCACTGGTCCAAACTTTCCCTGGCTTAGAATCAGGTACCTTTAGTAATGTTAGGTGCCACTCCATTCCTGGCAGTGTCCTGCTATTGCCAACTCCTCTCTTGCAGTATTGTGATAAAAGCTCAGGACCCACTTATAAGTGACATCATGTGGTATTCAGTTCTTTGTGTGATAGATCTCTGAGCATGATAGATTTGAAATTCATCCAAGTTCCTGCAAAGTACAGAATTGTGTCCTTCTTTATGGCTGTGTAATACTCCATTGTTTATATGAACCACATTTTTTGTATCCAGTCCACTTTTAAAGTGCAACAGAATTGGTTCCATGTTTTTGCTATAGTGAATAGTGCTGCAATAAACATGCATGTGCAGTGCAGATATCTTCTTTGTAGAATGATTTGAGCTTCTCTGGGTATATTTCTAGAAGGGGTTGCTGGGTCATATGGAAGGTCAATTGCTATCTCTTTTAAAATCACTGCACTGTTTTCCACAGAAGTTGAATTAGTTTGTGCTCCCACCAACAGTGTAGAAGCATTCCCTTTTTCCCACATCTTCACCAGCATCTGTTGTTTTTGATTTATTAATTATGGCCATTCTTACTGGAACTAGGTGTCATCTCAATGTGGTTTTGATTTGCGTTTCCCTGATGATTAGTGAGGTTGAGCATTTTTTCATGTATCTGTTGACTTATGTCTTCTTTTGAGAAGTGTATATTTATGTTTTTTGTCCATGTTTTAATAGGGCTATTTGTTTATTTTTTCCTTTTGGCACATTTGAGTTCCTCGTAGTTCCTGGATGTTAGACCTTTGTCAGATATACAGTTAGCAAATATTTTTTTCCCCATTCTGTATGTTGTCTCCCTGCTCTCTTGATGGTCTATTTTGTATTTGAAAAACTTTTCAGTTTGATGAGTCCTACTTTTCTATCTTATTTTTTATGGCACACATTTCTGGGGTTATGATTAAGAATTGGTTGCCTATTTCAATGTGCAGAAGGGTATCTCCTGCGTTTTCTTCTAAGAATCATATTGTTTGAGGCTTTACATTTAGGTATTTGATCCATTTAGAGTGGATTTCTGTGTATGGTGATATAGAGGGATACTGTTTTATTACTCTGCATGCAGTCAATCAGTTTTTCCAGCACCATTTGCTGCATGAGATCTCCTCTTCCCATTGGTTGCTGTTGGCCAAGAAATCGAGGTTTTACTTCTGTCATCTCTGTGCTGTTCCATTGTTCTATACACCTGTTCTTATACCAACACCAGGGTGTTTTGATTATTGTAGCCTTATAATTAATTTTAAAGTCTGGAAGTGTGATACCTCCCACTTTGTTTCTTTTGTTGAGGATTGTTTAGGTTATTTGTGCTCTTTTTGCTTCCATAAGAATTTCTGTATTGTCATTTCCAGGCTTGAGAAAAATGATATTGGTAATTTGATGGGTATTGCTTTAAATCCGTAGATAGACATGGGTAGTATGGACATCTTAACCATATTGATCCTTCCAACCCATGAGCATAGAATATTTTTTTCCACTTATTTATGTCAGCTTTGATTTTTTTGAGCCATGTCTTATAGTTTTCATTGTAAAGGTCTTTCATTTCTCTGGTTAGGAAGATACCAAAGTATTTCTTTCTTTCTGTGTGTGTGTGTGTGTGTGTGTGTGTGTGTGTGTGTTTATTATGAATGAGATTGTGCTTTTTATTTGGTTCTCTTCCTTTTTGTGCTTGGTGTATAAAAACACAACTGTCTTTTGCACATTGGTTTTATACTCCAAAACTTTTCAAAATGACTTTCAGTGAAAGGAGGTTTTTGATAGATTCCTTAATGTTTTCAAGGTATAGGATAATATAGTCAGCTAAGAGGGATAATTAACTTCCTCTTTTCTTATTTGGATACCCCTGATTTCCTTCTCTTGCCAAAACTATATTGAACATGAGGAGTGAGAATGAGCATCCTTGTATTATTCCCATTTTCAGGAGAAATGTTTCCACCCTCTGTCCATTAAGCAATATATTGGCTATGGGTTTATTGTAGATGGCTCTTATTATTTTGAGGAATGATCCCTGTAGATGATGGCCTCGGAGCCCATGTGAGTGTGCAAGAGTCTGTGTGAGTAAATGTGTGCTAGAGCAAGACAGCATATGAAATGGAATGTAACTGAATGCACAAGTGTCTGACTGAGCAGGGAGTCAGGAGTTGATGAAAGGGTCTTTCCACTTGTGACCACTACCACTGCAGCTCAGACTCTGGCACTTCCCAAAGGGCAGAGTGGAGCCCCATTCTTCCGAAACAAGGAAGGTCCTCCTGGAGAGGAAGAGGCAGGATGCAGCTGCCATTTGGCACCTGAACTCATTTGTTTTCTATTTACTTGTTTTATCAATTAAAAAAAAAGAAATTTTAAATTTTCCAGCTATAATTGTAGATTTTTATTTCTTCTCAGATGGATGGATATATACACCTGAGGGTTTTGAAATGTAATTTTAAGGTTCATACACTTTTAAAGATAAATATTTTGGAGAATTGACTACTTTATTATGGATTGTCTCTCTATGTATCTATATCTATTATTTTCTGTTTTGATGTCTGCTTATCTGTAATTAATATGCTTATTTTAGGGTTATTTTAATTTGTATGTGCAACTTCTATCATTTCTTAAAATTTAACATAGCTATGTCTTCCTATTTATAGTAAATTTATTATATGCAGCAGCTGGTTCCTGCTTTTGTATCTAATTTTAAAATTTGTGGTTTTAACAAGTGTGCTTAGACATTTACATTTACCATAATTTTAATATAGTGTCCATGCTAATTTTCCATTAGTACTGTAAGAAATTATCAGATACTTTGTGGTTTAAAACAGTAAAAATTTATTTTTTAAAGATATGTATCTCACAAATCTGAAATTGGTTTACAGGCTAAAATGAAGGTATCAGCATGACTTCATTTCTGTGGGTGCCTTTAGGGAAAACAAAAATTCTGACTTTTACCACTTACTAAAGACAACCTTCATTACTTGGCTCTTTACTCCCTTTTTCCATCTTCAAAGCCAACAATGTTCCATTCCTCTGACTAACTTTTTGTAGTCACATCTCTGCACCAGACCACAGATAGGAAATCATCTTCACATTTAAGAACTCATGTAATTAGATTGGAACTGCTCAAACAATGCCAGATAATTTACCTCATCTCAAGGTCCTTAATTTTATTCACACAAAGCTATTTTTGTTAAGTAAAGTAGAATGCTCACAGGTTCTAATGATTAGAAAGTGAAGAGATCTGAGGATCATTTTTCTTCCTACAGTGATGCCACAAATCCTACCCTAAATACAGCGTCATGTAATTGGGAAGTAAACCTCCATTGAAAGTTTCACTTCTCTCTGAGGAGAAAAGAGTTTAGAGCACACATTTATAATGCCACAGCTTTTACAATTCATACCAGCATGTTTGGATCCTAAATCAGCCAACTCTGGGAGCAAAAGGGTCTTAGCATTTACAATTCTCCATAGACCACAGAAAATAAAAAGTTGGTTTTAAATGGGCACACAAGCACTAGTAGAGGTTACCCCTAGGGTTAAGCACAGAAAAAATAACCAAAAATTTTCAGCTCCCAGTTTTACCCTAGAGGGATTTTGTCTCACACTTTTCCAACTGCTACTAGAAGATCAGGTATCTAACTAGCCCTCATCTGGTGTCTGACAGGGCATGTAAACAATGGACTTCTGGGAGTCTAAAAAGGCTTGTGAGCATTTCCCATGCCTTCTTCCTCTGACTCTCTCCTCTGATGAAAACAAATATGCCAATTCTCCTTGGTAAGAATTTTAGCATGCATTGTGACCCTAATTTCCACAACTCTTATCCAAAGAACTGCCTCTATAATCACTTAGCTCTGGGAGTTGACAGAGGTGTGTACCTGTACCCCTAGACTACAAAGAACAAATACATAGTTTTTAATAGGTGCACTTTTAGTAGCTCTTCCCCAGGTTCAATGTTGACAGACAAAAGCTCTCAACTTTCTATTTTAGCTGGATAGGTGTTTCACTACATATCCAACATTGCAACTTTTCTAACTATTGCTTGTGTTTCAGGCCATTAATTATTATGCATCTTGGAGTTAATGGAGTAAAGAACCAGAAGTCATTTCTTAACCTGGATTGGCATGTTGACACTTCCCACAATACTTCCTGCTGCTTTAGTCCAAAGCTAGTGAAGCCTCTAGTTAACTCACCTGTCTCTGACGGTACACATTGAGGTATTTTCAGCCTCCTGGGGGCAAGAAAGTGCAAATCAACGAGTTGAAAGAACATGACATTTAAACGAGAGTGTAGACATTTGCCACAGATTCTCTCCCTGGCTTATTGCAGAACAAGTAGAAAATTAACTCCACCTCTTTCTGAAGATAATAGGGAATGAAACATACATATAGCATCCAAAATCTCCAGCAGCATCTCGGGGTACCGGCTATTCTCTTGCTTGTCTTTGGGCAATGGCAAAACATGGCGCACTTGAATCTCCTGGAGTCCACTAAAAATAAAGACAGAGGATTTTGAAAACACGAAGGTTTGAGAGGCACCTAAAATATCAGGTTGAGATAATTTGTGAAATTTATTTCCTATTTGAAGCCAATATGGCAAGATGAGGAGAGAATGTTTTCTTTTCTAAAACACAGAAACCAATACAGAGAATCAAAAGAATTGAAGAAACAGTTAAAGATATTCCAAGTAAAAGAAGAAGATAAATATTCAAAACTGACCCTAAACGAAATGGAAATATGTAATTCAACTGACAGAGAAGTCAAAATAAGTCATAAGAATGTTCACTGAGGTTAGAAGAGCAATGTATAAATAAAGTGAGAATTTCAGGAAAGATAAAAATATGAGAAAATACTGGACAAAAACAAAAAAGTTAAGAAACGCAATAACAACTTAAAAATTCAATAGAAGGATTAAACAGCAAACTAGATCTAAGCAGGAAAAATCAGCAAGTGCAAAGAGCAGTCCACCACTGCCTCTCCAACATTTATAACCTTCTCCCATGCAAAATGCATTTATCTCATTCCAATAGCCCAAAGCATCTGTAGTTCAGCAAGAGCTTAAAAGTTCAGAATCATAAGTATCATCTAAATCAAATAGATGAGATTCAAAGGTACATTTCAACCTGAGGTAATTTCTCATCCAGATATGAGCCTGTAAATCAAAAAAGTTATATATGAGGGAAGATCTAGAAAATATGGAATTTATTCATAAAAATTTGCATATTTATTATTAACATGTTTAAACTTCAGTTACCTTCAATGTACTCCTCATTTGATGCAATACACCTATTGAAATGCTTTTCCACTGCTCAAAACAGTTTTTAAAATTGTCAATTTTGATGCCTTTTAGTGTACCTGTAGTTTTTTGTATCACCTCTTCCACATCATTTCCCTTTGAGAACTTTTTTCATCTGGGAAAAAAAAAGTCATTCAGGGCAAGATCAGGTGAATAGGGACAGTGAGGCGTTGGAGTCATGCTATTTTTGGACAAAAACTATTGAACATTCAGCATGGTGTGGGCAAGTATGCGCATAAATCACCTATCATAAAATGAGGCAATACATTGAAAGAATCTCCAAAAAAAATTCACTGAAGCCTAACACAGCCTCTCACAACAATGCTGGCTGGTACACTGATGTTGATCAGTTCCTAGAACTCTTAGCTGGTTGGGGAAGCCTGTACTAAAAGGAGTTTGCCCTTCAAAAGATAATTCTGGATTTTTTTACCCCCACACCACCGTATTTTCAAAACACAGTGATGAGACAGACAGGATAGAAATTTCCATATCAATATTGAGAATGAGAAAAACTAAAGGGGTAACTGATCCTAAGTAACTTTAAAACCCAACAAGGAAAACAACATTAAATCTTTATCCTTGAGAATCATCCTGTTATCTCCTTAATTAATCCCATCCTTTTAAAGTTTATGTCCTACCTTGAAAACACTGGGGTGAAGGTTGAGACTTCAATGCTCTAGGCCTCACTATCCTCAGAGTTTTGCTGAGTGCAGACCACGCAGCAGTTATCATGGGTTGGAGTTTCATGCCTGCAGCTCTCCCATATTGGAGTTAGATGTTGGTGACTCTATGTTCTTGGGTCTTGGGGTTGACACCATGCCCATGGTTCCACTTAGCACTGTTTTATTGGGGGATCTTTGCAGGTTTCCCAACCCCGCAGCAATTCTCTGTCTGGGTCGCTAGGATCTTAGGAATATATATTTTTAATTCTAGATGATAACAGCCATTCTTCTAAAGCTCTTGTGCTCTGCATGCTTGCAGAGTTAGCACAATATGGACACTGCAAAGGTTTACAGACCATATTAATCTGTACCTTCTGGAGAAGTAGGGCTCACTCTAAGCTATCAGGAGAGTGTTTTGTTGCTGTGTCTTCACATAATGGAAGGTGGAAGGGTAAAAAGGAATAAGGGAACTTCCTTCAATCTCTTTCATAAAAGCACTAATCTCATTTATAAAAGTGGAGCACTTATGAGTTAACAACTTTCCAAAAAGCTCTACCTTTTAATACTGTCACATTGAGTATTAGGTTTAAAATATAAATTTTAAAGGGACATACACATTCAAACCATAGCAGAAATAAAAATATATTCCATAAATATAATAATAAAAAGAAATCAAGAGAGACTGCTTTTTATTAGACAAAATCTACATTTAGTCAAAAAACTGTGCCCAGAATAACCAAAAGAAATCAAGAGAGACTATTTCTTATTACTCAAAGCAGACATTAAGTAAAAAACTGTGTGTAGAGACAAAAGGGTAATTACATAATAATAAAATGGTTATTTCAACAGGAAGATACAGCAAATACACACACACACACACAAAGAAAATAAAGACAAATCTGAAAGAAAAAAATGACAAAAATAAAATAATAGTGAGAGATATTATTACCCTACTTTCAATAATATAACATCCAGATAGATACTAATAAGTAGTAATTTTTAAAATACTATAGGTCAAATGGACTTAACAGATATAAAATATAGACAGAATTTTGTATCCAACAGCAGAGTAACTCATGTTCTTTTCAAAAGAACATAGGACATTTTTTATGATAGATCACATTAAGTCACAAAAAAAGTATGAACAAATTTTAAAAAATTGAAATTACCTTAACAGTTTAGCAAAAGGGAAAAAAATTCAAAGTGATGAAAATTAACATAATTTTGAACAACTACTGGATCAATGAGGAAATCAAAAAATGCTTTTAGAAATATTTTGTGAAGAAAAAAAAATTACTTCTTGCCACAACATGTGAAATGCTACAAAGTAAGTAATGAGATTAAAATTTAAAGTAATAAACACCTATACTCATAAAGAAAAATATATAATGTAAACAACTTAATTTTGCACTTCAAGGAAATAGAAAATAAAGAGCAAACTAAACCCTAAGTTAGCAGATGAGAGCAAAGTTAGCAAATAAAAAAGAAATCTGTAGAAAAAAATAAATCCACAGGGTTTAAGTGAGACTAAGATAAAAAAAGATAGTTCTAGTATTTCCTAGATAAAATAAAACATATAGGAGACTTTGCTATAAATATAATAAAAACACAAAGGATGATGAGGGACTATTATGAACAATTACATGCCAAAAAATTGAATAACTTTCATGGAATGAATAAGTGCCTAAAAACATATACTCCAATAAGATTGAATCAAGAAGAAATAAAAAGCCAGCACAAACCAACAATTAAAAAGTAGATGGAGTAATAATTAGGAATCTCCCACCAAAAAAAGCCCAGGAGCAGATGCCTTTATAGATAATTTTTACCAAAAATTCAAAGAAGAATTCTACATTTGCATCATAGTATTTTGCCATAAATCAGAAGAGGAAATACTTCTAAATTCATGTAATGAAGCCACCATCACCTGTATACCAAAGCCAGTCAAAGCCAACACAAGAAATGAAAACTAATGATCCAATATTGCTGGTGAACATAAGCATAAAAGTATTCAACAAAATACTAGTAAGCTGTATTCAACAACATATCAAACAACATAACCAACTGGGGACATATTTTGGGGATGCAAGTTTGGTTCTATATATGCAAATTAATAAATGTGATATACTATATTAACAGAATAAAAGATAACCACATGATAATGTCAATAAATGCAAAGAAAGCATTTGACAAAGTTCAACATTCTTGAATGTTAAAAAACTATCAACAAACTGGGCAAACAATAAACATTTATTAATGTAATAAAAGCCATTTCTGAAAATTCCAAAAGTAGTATTGCAATCAATGGGAAAAAATGAAAAGATTAAACCTTAGATCTAGTACAAGGCAAAGATGCCTATTGCCCCACTTCTGTTCAACATATTACTGAAAGTTCTAGCAAGAACAATCAAATTTTTAAAAAGCAATAAAGAACAATCAAATTGTAAATGAACAGATAAAATCACCCTGTGCACAGATGACATAATTCTATATGTAGAAAATCCAAAAGAGTTTCCCTAAGACGGTTAGCATAGCAAATTACTACAGTAAAGTAGCACAATACAAAATCAGCATCCCCAAATACATGGTATTTGTTTGTATCCCCAACTAACTTTAACATGAATTAAGAGCACAATCTTCCTTTGGTTTAAATATATTTCCTTCAAAATTCTGAGGTTGCCAATGTGATAATATTAAGCAGTGAGACCTTTAAGAAATGATTAGGCCATGAGGGCACCTCCCTGATGGCAGGGATTGGATGCCCTTATGAAGGGGCTTGAAGGAGGAAGTTGGTTCTCATTTTCCCTCCACTTTATGACATGTGAAGACACAGGAAGAAGGCCATAATCAGATGTCAGTGTTTTGATCTTGGACTTTAGACCCTGCAGAAGTGTGAAAAAATATATTTTGTTATTTCTATATCACCCAGCCTTTGGTATTTTGTTGTAGCAGCACAAACAAAAAAAAAGACAAAAATTAGTAACAGAAACAGGTGTTGCTATAACAAATACATATAAGTGTGAAAGCAGTATTGGAACTGAATAATGGGCAGAAACTTGAAGAGTTTTGAAGTGTATTCTGGAGAAAACAAAAACTGTATTTTTTTATAATGGAACATTAAAGAGAATTCTGGTGAGGACTCAAAGAAGATTCATAGGAAAAGACTTATTTTTCTTAGAAATTACATACGTGGTAAATATAATAACATTGGTATTTTTGTGGACTGTGAAGACTATTTTTTTATCAGATCTCAGGAGGAAATAACTAACAATGTATGAGAAACTGGGGGTGAGAAACCATCTTTGATAGAAAACATAAAAAAAGAAAAAAGAAAAGAAAAAATGAAGAAAAGAAAAGAAAACTTGGCTGAATTAATTCTGTGTCCTAGAACTTTGTAGAAGATAAAACTTAAGAGTAATGATCTAGAACACTTAGAAATACATCTCTAAGTAACAAAGCATTCAGGATGTTGCATGGCTTCTCTTAACTGCTTATAGAAAAATGTTAGAAGAAAGAAATAACTTACAGACAGAATGTATAATAAAAAAGAAGCAGAACATAAGGAGTTGGAAAATTCTTGTTCTATCCATACAAATAATAAAAAGTCATGTTTAGGAGGAAAAAAGAAATGTGGCCAAGTTATCATATTAGAAAAAGATCAGCATGGATTGAAGGAGCCAGATATTACTCATTAATAATATGGGAGAATTATTTTCAAACAATTTTGAACATTTTTGGTACCACCACATTCATTGCAGGATCAGAGTAATAGGGCCTTGAAGGAATACAGATTTCAGAGGAGGGGACCAAGGTGCTGATGGCAACTCAGGGTTTACTGTCCAGGGCTGCCTCAGGTCTCTGCTCCTTGCATTCCAGTGAAGTATTCCTAGAATGCCCAACTGTAATTCATGTAAGCCTAGGTACAGCTGAGACTGCCATTCTAGAGCACATAATAAGTAAGCTTTGGCAGCATCCATGTAGTTGTAATTCTGCAGGTGTGCCGATTGCACAAATTATAGAGATACAGCTGCTTCCACTTATATTCCAAATAATGCCCCTAAAAACATCAGAGCCTAGTCAGAGAGCTGAGATATGGGCAGAACTTGCACAATAAGTTCCCATGCCCCATAACTGCAGAGCAACCAGCATGTAGTAAAAAATTGGAAAATCTATAGATATGCAATTTCAGCATATAAGAAGTAAAGTGTGTGATGAACCAAACAAAGACAAGGAGTGGGATTGCCCTGGTCCTTGGGGGCCTAACCTTTTGGCAAATGTGTTCAGTAGATCTGACATGGAGAAAAAAAGGATTCCTTCCTAGTATTAAGACATAATACCGTTTGCCTCATTGCATTTTGGATGCAATGGAACCTATTACTTTCTTCTTCGCTGCTTACCACCTTTGGAATAGTAGTTTCTATCCTATTCCTGTTCCACTATTGCAATTTGAAAGGCCATAACTTTTCTGATTTCACAGGCTCATACCTAGAAAAAATATTTGCCTCTGTATAAATTATGCCTTGAGTCTCATCTATATCGGATTTAGATAAAACTCTGAGCCTAGACTTTAGAGTTGTTGCTAAAATTAGTAATTTTTGAGCCTACTATGATAAGATAAATATATTTTGTCTGTGAGTAAGACATGACTTTTCAGGGAGCCAGGGCAGAATGCTATGTCTTGAATGTGTTCCCTCCAAAACTCTGATGTTGCTAATGTGATAGTATTAAAAGCTGTGACCTTTAAAAGATGATTAAGCCATGAATGCTTCTCCATTTTGACAAGGATTAAGTGCCCTGATAAAGAGACTTCATGAAAGGAATTGGTTCTTTCTTGCCTTTTGCCACATGAAGATGTGACAAGACAGCCCTCACCATAAACCAGTATTTTTTTTCTTTTTTTGATTATTATAAAGATGTGGGGTACAATTCAGGGTTAAGTATACAAACGTGGATTATGCAGGTACCCTTGTTGATGAGGTATGCCCCTCAGTCCCCTAGCAGTTTTCCTCAACTGCAAATCCCATCCACCCTCCCTTGACAGTTTCCCACTACTGCCAATCCCTTTCTTATAGTTTTATAATGGTTCAAGTTCTGCTTATGACTGAGAACATATGGTACTCTGTTGTTTCTGTGATAGATCACTGAGTATGATAGACTGCAAAATCCATATGTCTGTCCCACTCTATGGCTGCATAATATTCCATTGTGTATATGCACCACATTTTTTTATCCAGTCTTTAACTTTAAAATAGTGATTAAAAAAGAAAAATATAAATAAGTATAAATATTCCTTGTCTGTAGATTGAAAGAATGAATATTGTTAAAATGACCAAACCATCCAGGGCAATATGCAGATCAATGGAATTAAATTTACAATAACACTTTTTATTTTTTACAGAAAAAAACAATTGTAAAATAAATATAGAACCACAAAACATCACAGATATTTAAAGAAATTTTAGAGTTGAAAATAAAGTTGATGGTATTATGCTTCCTGATTTCAAATTATATTATAAACCTATAGTATTTAAAAAAAATGTACTCGGACTTCCAGCAAGATGGTGATGGGACAGGTTAGTTGGTGAGATTCTCCCGTGAAAGCAAGTGTCCATAATGACTCTCACTCTCCCCAAATAGCTGCTGCTCTCACTGCTGCCAGACTGCTCTTCAGCCAGTCACACAGGCCTGCAAGATGGCAGACAACAGATCTATGCACTGCTCTGCCACTGCCTCTGCCTCCACCACTGCTGCCACTTCAGTCCCCACCCAGGGCGACCCTTGGCTCCTGCCCAGGGGAGATCCTGCCATGCACCACACTGCAGACGTGGCAGCCACCACCAGTGTCCCCCCTTGCATGAGGTGACCCTCAGCTCCCAGCCCAGTGGAGCTCCTCTCACACACTGCACTGCTGATGCAGGGGCTTCAGTGGCTGCTGCCACCCCCCTCATCCTGGGCAGCCTCAACTCCCAACCTGCGGAGCTCTGGGCTCCCCCACCTGCTGCACCACCCCGCCCAGGCATGCCTGAGCTGCCCAGTGCTATGCCAACTTGCAGCACCTTTTTACTGTTATTGATAACATTTTCACACTTGCTTTATTTCTGTTAGTTTACTGATTTTTTTCCTCTTTATATCTCATATTCGTGTAGAGGAATACTACTTCAATAAAGAAGTTGTTTAGTTTGTGTGTCTGTATAATTGTATATTTTAGCTTTTCTTTTTTATTTCTTTTTTTTGGGGGGTTGGAGTCTCACTCTGTAGCCCAGACTGGAGTGCAGTGGCCGCTCCCGGCCACTGCAGCCTCGACCTGCTGGGCTTCAGCGATCCTTGCACCTCAGCCTTCCAGGTAGCTGGAACTACAGGTGCGCACTACCATGCCCAGCTAGTTTTTGAATTATTGTAGAGATGAAGTCTCTCCAAGTTGCCCAGGTGGGTCTTGAACTCACTGGCTCAGGAAATTCACTCACCTCGGCCTACAAAAGCGTGGGATTACAGGCTGAGTCAATGAGCCTGGCCATTTTTTTTTCTTACTCTTATCTGTCCTTGTGTCTCTTTTTATTTGTTAGTCAGTATGTTTGTCTGTTTTCCCTTTTACTCTTCTCTTTCTCCACCTTCATCCTCCCCCATTCCATTATTTTACCTTTTCTTACCTCACTCTGCTTTCAGAGAGAAAACCTTTACCCCCCAATGCATGGAAAGATTGTAAAGCAGTGGGAAGTGGGTTCCAAGATATCCATAAACCTGTCGGTGGATACTGTGATCTGCAGCTAGATTTTGAATCAAAGCTCCCTGCCTCAATTAAATCTCAAAACTACAAAAAGTATAGCACCCAACCTACAGTCCAGCTTCAGAATTGAACAAAGCCAGAGGATTCATATAAGGAAAAATAGGAGATTGAGCAAACAGAAGTAAAAGCAACCTTGCCACCACTGAACAACAGCATTAAAGAAGTTGGGGAAAAAAAGAAAAATTGGGGAGGAATATCTACACAAAGGAAGAAAAACCAAAAGAAGAATGTAGGTCTCACAGACCCCTGGGAGGTCAGACACTGAAAAAACAAAATCTGGAATGCAAACAATGAAGAGCCCCCAGAATGAGTGGTCACATACTACAACCCCAAGACATTAATACAGCAAATAAAAAATAGTGGCCGGGCTCGGTGGCTCAGCATGTAATCCCACGCCTTTGGGAGGCTGAGGTGAGTGGATTGCCTGAGCCCGCGGGTTCAAGATCCACCTGGGCAAGCAAGACCTCATCTCTACAATAAATCAAAAGACTAGCTGGGCGTGGTAGTGCATGCCTGTAGTTCCAGCTACTTGGAAGGCTGAGGTGGACGGATTGCCGGAGCCCAGCGGGTACAGGCTGTGGTGGCCGGGAGCAGCCACTGCACTCCAGTCTGGTCGACAGAGTGAGACTCCAACTCCAAAAAAAAAAAAAAATAGAGGAGAGACAAGAGGAAAATAGGAAGGAGTTGCTAACTGAGATAACAGCAGGAAAGGATACTGTGACCGAAATAAATAACAAACTAATAAGCATGGAAAGCAAAATTAGCCAAGCAGAAAAAATAATCTCAGAGCTTAAAGACCAAAATATAGAACTAACCCAAACACTCAAAAACATAGAAAAGAAACTTTAAAAGACAGAACAAAACCTTCAAGAGATGAGTGATAACTTCAAGAGACAAAACCTAAGAGTAATTGGACTTCCTGAGGCAGAAAGAGAGACAGAGACCACTCTGGAACAAACATTCCATGAAATTATTCAAGAAAACTTTCCTCATTTTATCAGTGATGTAAAAACTCAAACACAAGAGATTCAGAGAACCCCTGCGAGACAACAAATGAGAAGACCAACTCCCAGGCACATAATAATTCCCCCAAACAAAGTAGGTATAAAATAAAAAATCCTAAAGGAAGCAAGAGAAAAAAGGTCAGACTACCTACTGGGGAAGACAAATTAGAATAGCAGCAGATTTATCTACAAAAACACTTCAGGCTAGAAGAACTTGGAGACCAATCTTCAAAGTTCTCAAAGATAATCAATTTCAACCAAGAATAACCTATCCATCCAAGCTAAGCTTTATCAGTGAGGGAGAATTAAATACTTTCCCTGGTATCCAATCCCTAAGAACTTACTCTGCTTAGAGAACACCTGTACAAGAAACACTTAAGAAAGTATTAAACACAGAAGAAAGGGAAAAAAGAACCACAATGTCCTTCATAAGAGTGCAGAAAAAAGGTAGAAAATACACATGAATCAACCCCAAAACAAAAAGAAAGACAATGAACAATCAGGAACAACAACAATTCTATAATAACCTCATGACAGGGATAAAACCTCACATTTCAATAATTAGCATGAATGTGAATGGACAAAATGTACCACAGAAAAGACATATAATGGCAAAATGGATAAAATGTCATGCAACAATATATTGTCTCCAAGAGACTCATCACACCAGAAAGGACACTCACAGTTTTAAAGTAAGAGGAAGGGAAGCAAAATTTCAGGCAAATGGAACACAAAAGAAAGCAGGAGTTGCGATCTTAATTTCAGACAAAATACCCTTTAAGCTATCAAAAATTAAAAAGGACAGAGAAGGTCACCACATAATGATAAAAGGTTCAATCCATCAACAGGAAATATCTGTCCTAAACATATATGCACCCAACATAGGAGCATCAACTTTCATAAAGCAGCTTCCAGGAAAAATTAAAAAGATATTGACTCTAACACTATCACAGCTAGGCACTTTAATACCCCATTCACAACACTATACAGATAATCAGGACAAAAAATCAGCAGGAGATCTGGAAACTCAATCTGACTCTTGACCAAATGGACTTAAGTAATACCTACAGAACACTCCACCTAATGACCACAGAATATACATTCTACTCATCACCACATGGAACATACTCTAAGATAGACCACATCCTTGGTCATAAATCAAACATAAACAAATTTCATAAGATTTAAATTTTGCCATGCACCTTCTCAGAACAGAGTGAAATAAAAATAAATATCAACACCAACAAGGTTCCACCAAAACCCACAAAGACATGGACACTAAACAGCATGATGAAAAGCAAATTCTGGGACAACATGGAAATCAAAACAGAGATTAAAAAATGTCTGGAAATAAATGAAAATAAAAAAAACATCTTACCAAAATCTCTGAGATGCCATGGAAGCAGTAGTAAGAGGGGAATACATATCTCTACAAACACACATGAAGAAAATCGAAAGATCACAAGTTAACAGAATAACAAGTAACCTAAGGAAGATGGGAAAGCAAGACCATCAACACCCTAACTTCAGCAGAAGAATCCAGATCACAAAAATAAAAGCATAGGCTGGGCTCGGTGACTCAGACTGTAATCCCAGCACTTTGGGATGCTGAGGTGAGTGGATTGCCTGAGCCCGTGGGTTTGAGACCCGCCTGGGCCAGTTGGTGAGACCTCATCTCTACAATAAATCAAAAATCAGCCAAGCATGGTAGTACGTGCCTGTGGTTCTGGCTACTTGGAAAGCTGAGGTGGAAGGATCGCTGGGGCCCAGTAGGTCGAGGCTGTGGTGGCTGGGAGCATGCCACTGCACTCTAGTGGGGGTGAAGGAGTGAGACTCCAACTCAAAAATTAATTAATTAAAGCACAAATCTGGGACATAGAAGACAAAAAGATAATACAAAAAAATCAACAAAACAAAAAGCTGGTCCTTTGAAAGAATAAACAAGAATGATGGTCCCCTAGCTATACTGAACAAGAAAAAGAGAGAAAATAAACACAATTAGAAACACATAAGATGAAGTCACATCTGACCCTGACGTAATATTAAAGTTTATCAGAAACTACTATGTACACTTGCATGGAAACAAATTTGAAATCCTAAGGAAATGGAGGACTTCCTGACATCACACAAACTCCCTAGGTTAAAACAAGAGAAATCGAGACCTTAAAAAGACCAATAGCAATCCAGAAAATTGACTATATTATAAGGAAAATACCTAAAAAAAAAAAGTCCTGGACCAGATGGACTTCCAGCAGAATTCTACAAGACATACAAGGAAGAACTGATGCCAATCCTATTGAAAGTATCTCAGGGAATTGAGAAACATGGAACTCTCCCCAAATCATTTCATAAAGCTAACATCACATTGATACCCAAGCCAGGTAAGGACCCAACAAAGAAAAAGAACTACAGGCCAATATCTTTGATGAACATAGATGCTAAAATTCTCAACAAGAACCTAGCAAACCAGATTAAAAAACTCATCTCAAAAATCATCCATCACAACCAAGTAGGCTTCATTACCGGGATGCAAGACTGGTTCAACATTCGTAAGACCATAAACGTAATTAAATACATCAACAGACATTTTATATATATATATATATAAAATCATATATATATGATTATATTATTAGATGCAGAAAAAGCTTTTGATAAAATCCAGCACTCCTTCTTGATAAAAAACTTTGAACATCTAGGCATGGTGGATCATACTTCACATAGTAAGAGCCATCTACAAGATTCCCACAGCCAGCATACTCCTAAACAGACAAAAATTGGAACCATTTCCATTGAAAATTGAAAGAAGACATAGATGCCCACTCTTTCCCCTCCTGTTCCACATAGTTTTGGAATTCCTAGCTAGAGCAGTCAGAGAGGAGAAGGCGATCAGGGATATCCAAATAGGAAAAGAGGAAGTTAAGTTACTTCTTTGCAGACGACATGATTGTATACCTTGAAAACACAAGAGAATCTGTCAAAAATCTCCTTGCACTGATAAGGGACTTTGGCAAATTCTCAGGGTATAAAAGAAATGTGCAAAAGACAATCACATTTATTTATACCAATAATAAAAAAAAACAGGAACCCAAATAAAAATCACAATTCCATTCACAATAGCCACACACACACACACACACAAAAACGAAACATCATGGCATCTTCTTAACCAGACATGTAAAAGACCTTTACAATGAAAACTACAAAACACTCCTCAAAGAAATGAAAGATGACACAAACAAGCGGAAAAATATTCCAAGCTCATGGATTGGAAGAATCAACATTGTTAAGATGTCCATTATACCTAAGGCAATCTACATATTTAATGCAATACCCATCAAATTACCAGCAACATTTTTTTCAGACCTAGAAAAGACAATACAGGAATTCATATGGAAACATAAATTACCAAGAGTAGCCAAAACAATCTTCAGCAAAAAAAAAAAAAGAAAGAAAAAGAAAAAGAAAAAAGCAGAAGGTCTCATACGCCCAGACTTTAAACTCTATTATAAAGTTACAATAATCAAAACAGGCTAATATTGATACAAGAACAGGCATATACACCAATGGAATAGAATTGAGATTCCAGAAGCAAAACCTCAATATCTCAACCAACTCATCTTCAACAAGGCCTCCACCACCCACTACTAGGGAGAAGAAAATCTATTCAGTAAATGGTACCGGGGAAACTGGCTGACCACATGCAGAAGATTGAAACAGGAGCCCTATCTATGCCCATACACAAAAATCAATTCTAAATGAATCAGAGACCTACATGTAAATCCTCAAAGTGTAAGAACCTTAGAAAATGCAGGAGACACTCTTATGGAAGTTGGAATTGGAAACCAATTCCTGTTCAAAACATGAAGTGCCCAGGCCATAAAAGACAAATTAGACAAGTAAGACCTCATTAAATGGCAAGCTTCTACAAAGCCAAAAAACTATCAAAAAAGCAGAGAGGCAGCCCACAGAATGGAAAAATAAATATTTGCCAACTCCATGTCTGACAAAGGCCGAACATCTAGGATCTGCAAGGAACACAAACATACTGAAAAAAATAAAAATAAAATAAAATAAGACAGCCCCATTACAAAGTGGGAAAAATATATGAATAGACAGTACTCAAAAGAAGACATATGAGCAGCAAACAGATACATAAAAAAAGTGTCCAGCCTCATCAGTCATCAAGGAGATGCAAATTAAAACTACAATGAGATACCACCTAACTCCAGTCAGAATGACCATCATCAATAACAAAAAATAACAGATTTGGGGGAGGATGTGATAAAAAGGGAACACTTTTACACAGTTGGGAGTGCAAATTAGTACAGCTTCTGTGGAAATCAGTGTGGTGATTTCTAAAAGTTCTAAAAATCGACCTTGCATATGACCCTGCAATCCCCCAACTGGGAATATACCCAGAAGAACTCAAATCACTCTATAAAAAAAGATACTGAACATGTATGTTTATCTCAGCATTGTTCACAATAGCAAGAACATGGAACCAACCATGCTGCCCATCAAAAGAGGACTGGAGAAAAAAAATGTGGTACATATATACAATGGAATATTACACAACCATAACGAAGAACAGAATCATGAACTTTACAGCAACCTGGATGAAGTTTAAGTTTACAATACTAAGTGATTTCTCACAGAAACAAAGAACTGAGTATCACTTGTTCTTATTCATAAGTGGACCTTGAACAATGGGAAATTGCAGGGAGAGGGGTAGGGACTTGACAATGGGAAACTGCAGGGAGGTGGGTAGGGAGTTGGGATCAACAGTAGTCAATATCTGCCTGGGGAAGGGGGGCACACTTCATCAACAAGGGTACTTGCACAATGAATATTTGTAAATCTAACACTAAATTGTACCCCACACTTTTAAAATAATTTTTAAAAAATAATATACTCATATAAAAGCAGACATGTAGACCAATGAGACAGTTTAAGGAACTCAGAAATATACCCCCCAAAATATATGGTCAAGTAATTTAGTAATCAGGTTACTAAGATGAAAAGTTATTTTCTTCAATAAATATTTTGAGAAAACTGGATATTCACATTCAAAAAATTATGCTATACCCTTATACCATATGCAAAACATTAGTTCTAAATAAATCAAAGAGTTAAACATAAAATCTAAAAGTATAAAATTTATAAAAGAAAACAAGGGAAAGTATCTTTGCATTGACCCAGGCAATGATTTTTCAGATGTCACAACAAAAGCTCAGGCAACAAATAAGCAAGTGAAACTACACCAATCTAAACATCCTTTAGAGGAGAGAAGATTAAGATGACTAACATGTGTTAGTTAGAATGAGTTTCTCCTACAGAGTAAGCCAAGATAGAGTTTTCTCAGCACCTAGAGAGGAATAGTCCAGCAGCACACCCCACGAGTCTCCAAAATAGTGATAATAATCACATAGAGCAAAGAAACAAAAAATCCACTGACCAGGGCTGGAAATGACTGGACTCTTGTCTGCACCATCATGGTTTGCCACAGCCCCCTGACACAGTGGGGAAGATAAGTGATACGAATTTGGGAGTTCTGTTCCCCTGCCATGAACTTGCAGAGCTCCCTGAGTCTTGTGGGACCCCAAGCCCTCATGGGAAACTGTCTGACCCACATCTGTGTTCTGTCATTAAGTGGTGCAGTAAAAAAGCCTAGAGCAGTGCCAGCCACCATTTTCCAGGAACTCAACCCTTGCAGAGTGGAGCAGCTGCTTTCTGGTAAGCTTGGGAGGAAATGGGCCCCAAGGGCAAACTCCTCTGCTCCAGACAGTTCCAGCCAGAGCTCCTTGCTTGAGAACACCTGAGGCGCTGACACCAGTTGTGCCTTGACATTCAGATTGCAGATTTCCTGAGGTAAAGGAGGAAGCTGCCTGGGATGCATTGCCATAGCAACTTCTCACTCGCCTTATGAATTCATCTGTGACTGCTGGGTCAATAATGAAATAAAGATGAAAATTTTAAAATAAACAAGTGAAATAAGTTATGCAAATAAGGATTCAACCAAAGCTGTGCTCAGGGGAAAATTTATAACACTTAAGGCTTACGTTCATAAGACTGCAAAATCACATATAGACAATCCAACATTACACCTCAAGAAACTAGAAAAACATGAACAAACTAAATCCAAAGCTAGCAGAAGAAAAGAAATAATGACAATCATAACAGAACAAAATGAAATTAAAATGAACACAATAGAAATGATCAATGAAAAAAAGATGGTTCTTTGAAAAGATAAACAAATCTGACAGACTGTTAGATAGATTAATTAAGAAATAAAGAGAGATGACTCAAATGAGCTCAATCAGATATCAAAAAGGAGACATTGAAATTGATACAGCAGAAATTCAAAGATTATCTGAGACTATTATGAACACCTCTATGCAAAAAAACTAGACAATCTGGAGGAAATGGATAAATTATTGGAAACATGCAAAACCCCCACAACTTGAATCAAGAAGAAACAGAAACCCTAAACAGATGCATAATGAGTAACAAGATTGAGATTGTAATTAGAAGTCTCCCAACAAAAAACAAGGTCCAGGACCTGATGGACTCACAGCTGAATTCTACTAGACGTTCAAAGAACTGGTACAAATTTTACTGAACTTATTCTACCAGATTTAAGAGGATGTGAAATCCTCCTTAACTCATTCTATGAGGCCAGTATCACTCTGATACCAAAGCTGGGAAAAGACACTGCAACAAAAAAGACTATAGACTAATAACCCCTATGAACATAGATACAAAACCCAACAAAAATATTAGTAAACTGAACTCAACGGCACATTAAAAAATACATAATGATCATATAGGGTTTATCCCAGGGATTCAAAGGTTGTTCAACATATACAAGTCAATAAACATGATCCACTACATAAATAGAATAAATACAAAAATCACATGATCATTTTGATAGATGCAGAAAAAGCATTTGATAAAACCCCACATCCTTAAAATAAAAAAAAAAAGTTGTCTTGGAGAAAGTGGGCATCCTTGCCTTGTTCCAGTTCTGAGAGAGAATGTGTTCATCTTTTTTCCATCCAGAATAATGTTGACTGTGGGTTTGCTATATATGCCTTTTATTATTTTGGGGAATTTTCTCTCTATGCCTATTTTGGTAAGGGTTTTTATCATGAAGGGATGTTGGGTTTTATCAAATGCTTTTTCTGCATCTATCAAAATGATCATGTGATTTTTGTATTTATTCTATTTATGTAGTGGATCATGTTTATTGACTTG
>CAUYQG010107717.1:0-15300 GCA_963574415.1 Tarsius wallacei
AAAGCTCTGGGGTAATTCTGCATAGAAATTGTGAATATCAATAAAAATTGTCCTCTTTGGGTCTTAAGGACTTTTCATTTCTTTTAATATAGAGGACAAATGCTTTTCAGAGTACTTTTCATGTATTTATGTATATACACATTTATTTACTTATTTTTACAGATGAAGAGATGTACGCTGCTTTTAATCCAAAAAGAAAGGATAATATTCTCAACACATCAAGCTAGAGTTTTCTCTCATTTGGTCTGCAATTCTTATTTTTTTCTTTAGACTCAGTTTCTTACATAGTCAAAGAAGAATCCCGATATTGAATCCAGACAAACTTAAACTTAAATCAAAATCCCACCACATCAATAACAAGGAAAATTTCTTTTTTTGTTGTTGTTGGAGGCTCACTCTGTCACCCAGGCTGTAGTGCAGAGCCACGCTCACGGCCACCGCAGTCTCCACCGTCTAAGCTCAGGCGATCCTTCCACCTCAGCCTTCCAAGTAGCTGGAACTACGGGCTAGCGCCACCATGCCCGGCTAATTTTTTAATTTATTGTAGAGACAAGGTCTTGCTACGTTGCCCAGGCTGGTCTCGAACCCCTGGGTTCAGGCAATCCTTTCACATCGGGCTCCCAAAGTGCTGGGATTACAGGTTTGTGCCACCACACCCAGCCAATAAGCAAAATGTCTATGAAAGAGTTAACCACTCATTTTTAACTTGCTCATTTTACAGAAGGGAAGGTAATGGTTCACACGACAATATACATTTTCTCTAGTTGGGTCTTCGGTACAGATGAGGGCAGTGCAGTATTTCTGAAAGACTTGTAACTCTAAAACAAGAAAAATGGGCACATTCTATTGTTGATAGGTCAGAAAGACATATTTTTATCCCTCTGATCTTAGTGTGGGTTGCCATGCATTTGACAATGTGTTCAGTTTATCTTATAAGAACTAATTAATCATTTCCTATGGACTAAAGAAATTAAATTAGACATTTCTTTTCTATGATTGCATGATGAGTTTATACCAAGAAAAAGACAGTGATGAAGCCCTGAAACAAGCAGGAAAGATTTTGGAGCAAGACAAACTTTACTTACATTGCAAACTCTATAATTTATTAGCTATTTTTTTTATTGGCAAGCTACTAAATATCTCTCAGAATATGTCTCTTCAAATTCATTCTCAATTAATTTAATGCCACCTCATTCCACAGTGTGTTTGTAAACCTTAAATAATAATAATTGATAATAGTATTTTCTAGCTAACTTACACATGTCCATGTCCATACAAGAATACTTAAAATTAACACTGTATGCAAAATGTCCCAACAGTGCAAATATTGTGGTTATTTTTAATAAAATGAGGCACTACTAGTTGTGAAAGTTCCATAAAATTAGATGGAGACCATCACTATCTATCATTTATTAAATTTCTCCATGCACATTTCATGAAATCATGGAAAATAACTATTTTTAGACATTTCATCATTTCATGGCAAGGAATTTTACCTTTTCCAGTCATCTAATTATACTTGCCAAAAAGTAAAGCCATCTCTCATTTCTAATTTCCTTTTACATAATTTTCTTATAGGAAAAGAAAATAGAAGAATCTTCAGATGTTGTAAACACTTTTTTAAAAAATAGCTAACTATTTGCCCGTCCACAACTACGCTTACAAAGTTTGAATTAAGAAGTCAGTTGACCCTATTCTTTCCCTTATCTTTAATCCAAAATTATATTCAAATTTCCCAGGTATTAAAAAATTTATAATGTATTATCTTCTTTTTTATTATTTACAAAATCTCTGGATTTTAACCTAAGGAACACTGTATAAAAGCAGCCATCTCATGCTGAAATCTTTTCTATGACATTTTCACCTGGTAGTTAAAATGCTTATGGTTGGACAGCTACAAATGCAGGACAAACCAACTTCCAGGATCAGATTTATTTCTACAAAACACACCAAAAGCATTCTCGCGTACTGTGTTGAAATGGGATGAGTATAATCTGAAGATATTTAAAAATGAAATGGTGCTTATCATTTAACTGCATTATTTTTCAAGTTCTATTAACAATTTGTTTTTACCTTGCCACAAAATGTTTCTTGTCATAAAAACAGGGTCTATTGTCTCACCATTTTCTCAACTGTCTTTACTAAAATGCTTCACATTCCATCAGATTTGGAGAAGTTCAATTATTTTTGTCTATGGGGCAGGCATTGATAACAATAAGTTGTGACCTTCACTGGTAAATTCCTGTTCCAGTCATGATATAGCTCCATTTCTTAAGCTAACTTTTCTGCCAAAAACAATAGTAAAATTGAAAAGTTAAAAAAAAAAAAAGTGAAGACTCTAGAGAAAAAAGAAATTAAGGATATATAATTCCTGAAAGAATGGAAGTCTTTGCTCGGAGGCACTATTTGGTCAGTTCACCCAAACATCAGAAGTAGAGCTCATAGCTACTTTGAATATACATTGTACCCATAAATATGTGCAATTATAATTTGTCAATTAAAAATACAATTCATAGCTGGGCTCGGTGGCTCAGCCTGTAATCCCGAGCCTTGGGAGGCTGAGGTGAGTGGATTGCCTGAGCCCGCGGGTTCGAGACCCACCTGGGCAAGCGAGACCTCATCTCTACAATAAATCAAAAAATCAGCAGGGCATGGTAGCATGCGCCTGTAGTTCCAGCTACTGGGAAGGCTGAGGCGGAAGGATCGCCGGAGCCCAGCGGGTCGAGGCTGCAGTGGCCGGGAGCGGCCACTGCACTCCAGTCTGGGCGACAGAGTGAGACCCCAACTCAAAAAAAAAAAAAAATACAATTCATTAAAAGACAGAACTCAAACAGAAAACCAGTAAGGGTGGAATGTGAAAAGAGAATGAACAGTCCCGGAAATGATAGGAGAAGGTACTCTGTAAAGGAAGACTCATTACAGGAGCTTCAAAATATGTAAACGAAGCATTTATTATATATATAAAAAAACCAAACGCCTAAGCATGTTTGAAGGGCAACTACAATGAGCTTCCTTGGAAAGAAGGAGATGGGTGGCTAAAATGCTGAGTAGATATTTAAGCAACTTTCTGGTCCTAGGGAAATAGACTGAGGATTCATCCCCAGAATGTTAGATAGAATAGCTTAAAAAATAATGTTTTATATACCCTAAGAATAAGAGGAAAAAATATTGTTGATAGTATATAAATGTACAATTTTAATTATGAATGTATAATAAAAATCCATAATTAAAAATAAAAACCACTTCTGAACAGGAAAAAAAATATGCATTGTCACTTTATCTGCCCACCAGGAAATAAAAAAAAAAATACCTTAGAAAAATAACACCTTTCATGTATCTAAATTATTTTTCATAATGTCAGAAATTCAAGTAAAATTGCTAAGGCATGCTAAATACCAAAATCAGATTCCCACAAACCGAAAGAAATAACAGTCAAGACAACTAAAATTCTAAATGTTTCAGGCTTTGGAAATAACAGAGGATATTTAAAGTAACTAGTATACATATGAAGGAAAAAACAAATTAAATTACTAAAGATGAAGAATTTTAAGAGAATTAAAATTAAAAACAATAAAATTGGTATTCTTGATATGCCAAAATTATGACCTAAATGAGTGAATTTAAACTAACAGATTAACTGAACAATTGAGATGTATGTATGAAGAGAAATAAGATTTAAAAACACAAGGATTAAAAGACATGAGAGATATTGACAAAGTATGTAATATACTCTGTAATTGGTGTGCTGGGAAAAAAGGATTTAGAGAATGTTACAAATCAATTATATAATGAATAATAGCTAAGAATTTTCAAAAACTTGTAAAGTACAGGACACATAGATTTGAGAATTTCTAAGTGAACCCTTGGAAAATTAAACACACACACACACACACACACATACACTCACACTCACACATGCACAGTGAAAGCAAACTGGAAAACAAACAAAAATATAAAAACCTTAAAAGTAACAATAGTGGAAGGAAAGACATACTTTCTTCAAAGTAGCAACAATAAAACTGATTACTGAGTTTTCAGCAAAATCTGGCAGCCAAAACAAAAGTAGAATGATATTTTAATTGCTAAATTGTTTATAAATGCAAATGATTTTATACCAAACAAAAAAAGTCTCTCAGAAAAGAAAGCCATCACTAATGAAACCATCTGAATGAAGACGAATAAGGTATAAATTAAATTTATGTAACGAATCTGGTGAAAAAAATTGCTAAGCATCTACCCAAACTAATAAAGAAAAATAGATAAAATGGTACATCACTTCAGATATTTCAGACATTAACAAACATAAAAATGTTATGGCAATGAGTTTGACTACTTAGATAAGAAGAGAGAAAAAGAACCTTAAAAAAATACACAACAGAATTAAATGGAGAATTAATATTATTTGAGTAGCCCTGCAAATAAATTATTTCTAGAGAAATTACATCTGCATATCTGCAATTCAAAAATTCCTCCTCCAAGAAAACTCCAGGCACAGAACATTTAAATAAATCCTTCCAATATGTCAAAAAAGAAATGATAACAAATCACCACAAATTGTTTCAGAAATAGAGAAATATGGGTAGACTTCGGATTAACAATTATTGAACTGTTTTTCTGTAAGTGTATTTAGGACAAAAGTTCAGAAATAAACTTTTATATAGGTCTAATCACTTACGGTTTCTCACTGAAATAATAGATTATTTCAAATACTCTACAATACTTTTGGATCCTAATTATACTGCCCAATATATTTGTTTTGTTTTTTTCAATTACAAACATCTATGTATTCAATGAGATAGGAGCTTCTTTGTTCATATAATTGATTTTGTAAACTTAAAAAAGGCAGGACTAAGGACAGGATCATGGAAATTTCCATTTGCTTTACCCCCAAAAGTTGACCGTCATCTATTAGTCAGTTCCCCTGACTTATAGTCACTCAACTGAATCAGATCATGTCACTGTTTTTAGTAAGCTCATTTTTTCTACTTTACTCACAAAGTTGTGATGAGAGACCATGGAAATCTATTGAATTTACATCCATTTTTTTTGTAGAGAATATGTGGTTAGTCCAATGTGACTTCTATTAAGGAAACTCATGCTAAGTGCTAGTACTGGCCACTCTACCCCGAGCCCATCTCATTCTCCAAAGTCTGTCTTTGTAACAAGAAGTAAATCTGCTTTCCTCCTATGACTCAATGCTTTGTTGTTTTTACTAGGAGATCAAGCTTATTTATCCCTAGATAATAGTGATGGTGTTAGTAACTTGATTCTCCAATAAAAGCAGAAAGTATTAGTTTCAGTATTAATAGTAGCATTATTTTATTGAAAAATGGGGTCTGGTCAGGCACAGTGGCTCAGCCTGTATTCCCAGCACTTTGGGAGGCCAAGGCGAGAGGATTGCCTGAGCCTGAGGGTTCGAGACCAGCCTGGGTAACTTGGTGAGACCTCGTCTCCACAATAAATCACAAAAAATTAGCCAGGCATGCTGGTGGGCACCTGTAGTTCCAGCTACTTGGAAGGTCGAGGGGGAAGGATCGCCTGAGCCTAGCAGGTCAAGGCTGTAGTGGCCGTGAGTGTGTCCCTGAACTTCAGCCTGGGTAACAGAATGAGACTCCGACTCAAAAAAAAAGAAAAAGAAAAGAAAGAAAAAAAGAAAAATGGGGTCTACCTTTGATCAATCTGTTGATTCTCACTTTTAGTTAAGTCAGAGCTTATAAAAAATTTCAGTCTAATGCTACACTTTGATGAATTAAGCTCTCCACAGGTCATTAGGAGTGCTATCATCAAACAGTGCAATTTATCTTTGATAATTTCTCTCTTCTATTCTAGTAAGTCATTTGCCAGAATGTATTATTAAATACGTTTTTTTAAAAACCCGAGCTTCAGTTTTCTTATATGTAAATGACTTCACTATATTTGTGTGGAGATTTGAAGAAATTATAATAGAAAACATAGCAAAACCTGCATACATTAGGGATTTAATAAACATTAGTTTCTTTATCTTCTGCAGGAAAAATAAAAACAAAAACTGTATTATGTTCTCAGAAATAAAAAGGATAATCAGCTTATAATTTATCAACAAATAATTTCCAATAAAACATACCATTCCAGCTATTTTTACTCCAATTTCTATTCCTGCTAATGTAAATAGAGTAAAATTGGCTGCCTGAAAGCAGTTGGGGAAAGTATTGTTTGAATGAAATTGAAGTTGACATACTAAATCACTTCTATGCTGGAGTGCATGTAGGTTGCTGTTTACTCACCTGTTAATAGAGGTTTATGAAGTGACAGGTTATTAGAAAAACATGAGGAAAAAAAGAATATGAGGACTTTCAAAATAAAAGTTGAAAAACTTTTACTCAGAGCACAAGGAAAAAACCTCAATCTAACATAATCTAATGGAAAATTCTTTATCCAAGATGTGTGAAAAAAATAAGCATATACCTATCTATTGGTTCCATGCATATTAAGATGTTGATAACTTGGCTTGCAAGAATAGATGACATTGGTTTTATTTCTCATAGAAAAAAAATTTTTTTTTTTGAGTTGGAGTGTCACTTAGTCACCCAGGCTGGAGTGTAGTGGCAAGTTCTGGCCACCACAGCCTCGACCCGCTGGGCTCCAGTGACCCTTCTGCCTCAGCCTCCCAAGGAGCCAGAACTATAGGCGCACACTACCACACCCGGCTAGTTTTTGATTTATTATAGAGATGAGGTCTCGCCAAGTTGCCTGGGCGGGTTTCGAAGCTTCGAGCTCAGGTAATCCACACTCCTCGGCCTCCCAAAGTGCTGGGATTACAGGCTGAGCCACCAAGCCCAGCTTATTTCTCATAGAAAATTTTACCAAGAAAGATCTATTAAACCTACTTAGGAAAAGGATAAGAAAAATTTTCAAAATCTATTTTTGCATTAATAGGCACAATTTCTCCATTATGACAAAGTTTTTTTTCTTTATTCCATGTCACTCAATATAAAGAAAATGTCACTTAAAATGCAAATAATACAGGATTTATTCCATAAATATGATCTTATCTGCAATCCTACTTGTGATCATTGTATAATTAAAAGTGATCTGGCCTGTCAGGAAACCTGTGCTCCAATACTGGACCTTAACAAAGTAGCTGTGCAACAGAAATTCCATAACTTCTCTGGGTTTCAGATCAATGACTTTTAAAGTTTAGTAATTTCACTAAATTGTCTTTACAGACACGTATCAGTATTTAGTTTGTCAAAGTGCTTAAACAAATTGTTTGAAAACAGTTTGAACATCTGTATCCAGAACCCAATAACATCAATCAGAGTTCTTCAGACGGATAGAACCAACTAGATATGGATATAGATGCAAATATATCATTAGATATAGAGAGATGAGAGGGGCTTTATTAGGGATTTAGCTCACACAGTTATGAGGGTTAAGAATCCTCATGGGAGTCCGTCTGCAAAGTAGAGAACCAGAGAAGCTGCAAACATGGATCAGGCCAAGTCCAAGAGCCTCAGAATGAGGGAAGATGGCCTAACTCTGTCCCGCATCAAAGACGTGAGAAACCTGGGTGTTTCAGGCACAAGTTCTAGTGTCCAAAGGCCAGAAAATCCGGGGTTCTGAAGGCCAAGGACAGGAGAAGAAGGGTGTCCCAACTCCAGAAGACAGAGAGAGCAAACATTCTCCTCTGCCATTTTGTTCTACCTGGGCCTTTAGTCCATTGGGTGGTGCTCACTCAATTGTGTGTGGGCAGACAGTCTTTACTCATCCACTGATTCCAATACCAGTCTCCTTTGGAAACCCCTTCACAGACACATCCAGAAATAATGTTTTACCAGGTATATGGGTGTTTCTTCATCCAGCCAAGTTGACACCTAAAATTAACTATCACACCAATGTACTATGATTGAGTTAAATATAAAAAGAACCATTGATATTATAGACCGTAAGAGTCCATAGTGATCAACATATGCATAAATTTTCAGAAGCTATTGATGATCATATTTTGTATACTGTATATCATAAGTAATACAATCAAGCAAAATATTTGCAAGAATACATATATTAGTCATTGACTAATCACATGAAATTACTTATTTAATTAATACATTGGGTATATGGTACAATTTATATATATATAAATATATATATATATACTTTATATATCTTTTTAAAGAAGAAATTACAGTTGTGAAGTTCATGAGTTGCTCAAGTTAATTTTGGTGGTTACACAGAGTGCAGGTTAAAGGAGAGATTTTATCTTGCTTATGGAATCCATTCTGGCTCATTGCATCATGATAACTGTTCTCAGGAAACCTAAATAACAGAGACACAAGATTATCTAAGGGTACAGATGCATAAAATATTCGCTTCCACATGCACCCTAATTAATTTAAAAATGGATGCTTGAGACATGAAAACAGACAAAATTTACTGTTGTGCATTATATAATATACTACAAAAACATTTTGCTTTTGCGGATTTAAAACAATTCCATATTTTTTCCAAATTTAAGGATTATAAACTCAAAGCAGGGATAATTATTGCCAAACTAATAGATAAAATATTGGCTGCAGAGGCTCTTGCATAGAGCTCCTTATCAGAAGCTATCTATCTACTTTTAAGACAGAAAAAGAGGGCCAGTGGATTTGGTTAGGTGGATGGTACCTGAATCACATACATTCCTTTCTCCTCTCTCCTTTTAATTCTTACATAAATACTCAGCAGTTTTGTTGATGACATTCTGAATTACATCATGGATCTTTCTGTGGATTTGGAATAAGGTCCTACTTGACATATTCTGTCCTGGTTATAGTTATTATGCATGCTCACAGAATTTTTTTCAATTGTTGTGAAGAGTTATCTGCAATGACAACAGTCAGCACTTTTTTTTTTTTTTTTGAGTTGGCATCTTACTCCGTCTCCCAGGCTGGAATGCAGTGGTATGCTCATGGCCACCGCAGTCGCAACCTGCTGGGCTCAGGTGTCCCTCCCGATTCAGCCTTCCAAGTAGCCGGAACTACAGGTATGTGCCACCACAGCCCAGCTAATTGATTTACAATAGAGACAGTTCTCACCAAGTTTCCCAGGCTGGTCTCGAACCATCGGCTCAGGCAATCCTCTCACCTCAGCCTCCCAATTTGGCAGCACTTTATATCAATAGGAAAAAATGCAAACGTAGACGTGCAAGGTTAGAACACATTTAACCTTTTGGTAGAACATTCAATAGTCAATCTGACATTTATTGAACACAAGTTCTTTCCTGCTGTAAATAATACATAATAAATAATAAATGCAATAAGAAAAATTGTGCACGTCTGCAACATTTTCACAGATCGCCTGACAATACTAGCAAATAGTCATTAGCATGATGCAAAATAAAATATTGTACTACAAATGATAATAAATATTTGCTTTAAAATTCACCAAATTATCCAAATTATGCTTTATCTTTTAACCCCTTCTTAATGAATTAGAAATTTTTTGCAGAGATATACCTTCAAAAATAAATTAGTAATTGCAACAAGTAAATTTCAGACTTGGAGTGTAATAATGGATAAAAGCTAATAAAGGATTCTGTCTTAACATACTTTATAAGTTCAAATCATTAACCACTGCTGTTATAAGTGAATGCTAATTATGAACAAAATAATTTTTTTTTTTTGAGTCAGAGATTCACTCTGTCGCCCAGGCTAGAGAGCAGTGGCACTCTCACAGCCACCATAGTCTAGACCTGCTGGGCTCAAGTGATTCTTCCGCCTCAGCCTTCCAAGTAGCTGGAACTACAGGTGAGCACCACCGTGCCCAACTAATTTTTTGATTTATTGCAGAGACAAGGTCTTGCCAGTGCCCAGCCTGGTCTCCAACCCCTGAGCTCAGGCAATCCTCTTGCCTAGGCCTCCCAAAGTGCTGGGATTATAGGAGTGAGCCATTGCGTCTGGCTTAAAATAAATATTTTTATTTTAAAATAATTTGTATACAATCAACATAAAATATATATTATGCACATGAAAACACTTTTTCTGTTTTTTTTGCAGTTGGATAAATTAAGATTTCTTTTTTAAGGTTAAAAACCAGACAAATATCAGTAAATGTATGTTTCAATATAATATAAAAATGATTATACATTGACTTTTTTCATGCTTCCTTTATGAAAAAAACAGCATGCATTCACAGTAAAGGGCTAGAAGAAAGTGACATTTTAAATTTTTCATAGATATAAAGTACACTAAAAATGAAATTAAACTCATATCTACATGTGAAACAATTTTAGTGCTAACTGATTATTATCAATGGCTGTCCCATACCATTCGGATTACCTTCCAAAATGTAAGCTAATAAGGGAGAAATAGAATCATTAACAAACTTATTTTAAAATTTTTTAAAAAGTTAATATATTTAATTGATTTGAGGATTTGAAAATTTAGAAAATTATTTGAAATCTAAAGGGACCTCTTTTATCCTGCTCTGAAATATAAATGAAGAACTAGCAAGCAGGGGAAAAAATCTCTACAGCCTTAGAAACTTGTGTGTGTGTGTGTGTGTGTGTGTGTGTGTGTGTGTGTGTGATATGTGTTTGTATGCCACCTATACTCCCCAGGATTGAGATACATGGCAATGCATTGTATGGAGTGTCTTGAGTATTCAACAAAAAAAATTTCAGCAACAAAGATTATAGAGGTATAATCAATATTGTTTCATGTCCATTACATTATGATGTTTTCTCACGTAATCTGAATATCAGAGATGCGAAGTTATCTAAGGTTACAGATACATAAAATATTTTTCCCACATGCAACTCAGTTCATTTAAAATTATATCCTTGGGATACGAAAACAGATAAATAACAATTCTGAAACACTGCATCTACATCATTTTGCTCTTCCATCTAGTTTTAAAAGTTATTTTGTATCTCTCCAAATTTAAAAAATTATGAACTTTACAATGGAAATATATATACACACACATAAATATCCTGAGCTTTGTAATGTACTCTTTTAGGCTGAACTATCAAGAGAATTCAAGAGGAAATAAATGATTTTGGTAAATTACGAGACCAAAAATGACTTTTAATTTATTTTCTACACCACTACTCTCATTTGTTTTATATTCCTAATGGTCTACTTAAGAAATGAACCTTGTTCTTTTCATCTTTTAAAAACTACATCGATATAATCAAAAGGAAAATTTATTAGGAGTAAAACAAGTTACAGGTTACTAACCCCTTTAAAAACCTCAGCACTAGCTTATTTGAATAACACCAACAGGGTATTGTGGTGCAACATGGAAAAAAAATGTGTGTGAGAAATAAGTTTATTTTTAGATGTAAACAATTCGTCCATAATCAATGGCATCAAAAATGAACAACTTTTCATTTCTTTTGCCATACCCTCTCACAATATAAAGACTCTTTTTATGGCAGACTCAGTGCAAGAGCTATTTTAAATAATTCCAAAGCTCCAAACGACATGTTTTCTCAAATTCCCCCAAGTGCTCTAAAAGTAATAAAGATTATGCTTATGTTTTGCAGTAGAGAAAATTATATTCACAAACATAATACCCTGACATAAACTTGACAAGCAGAGCAAATTTTCAAGATATTGAATGAAGGATCACTTTTTCATCCATCAGTAGGAAGAAAATGTTTCTTCTTCATCTTCTATCCTTTCCCTGCCCAACAAGAAAAAGTCAGGATCAATTCCACAACTTGGTAACCGTCGCACTAAAAATGTAATAAGGTAAGACTTGTGAATATCAAATTAAAATCATTATGTTTCTTTTCTTCTTTGCCATCCTCTCTGTGGATATTATCCTTCATTTATTGAGGACATGCATCTTTTAATAACACATTTAAGCTGTGTAATGGGATATTCAGTTGAATGCGTAGATATACTCTCAGAAAACCTTGTCAATTAGAAGGTTGGGAAATGATGTCTCCCTCAGGCTACTGAGAGCATAAATTTAAATGAAGTGTGACAACAGCCCAAATCCGTGGTACTGAAAGCTCTTCATACTCAGGCATCATTTAAAGATTAATATGTCGATAGAGAACTGTGCTATTTAAATGGGAACTATCTCATTAGAAAGCAAAGGTGTAGGTAGTAGGCTCAAGGATTAATTTTCTGGAGTGGTATGTTGTTTGTTTTTCCTCAAACGTTAGTGCCAGATACAACTTGCAAAGATTTCTAGGTTAACTGAGATTTTAATGGAGGGCAAAGTCTTGCTTGAAATTTCCAGAAAACTATACTGAAGATATATTTAGAGTGAACGTGAATCTGGTAGCAGATGTGACAATGTAATCTGAGGTTGGAACATTACATATATAGTCCGAGGAGGTGAGAATAAGCACTGTAAAGCTTTTCCATGTAAGCCACTAGTTTCCAAGGTTCTCAGGTGAACTGTGGTCAGGTGTAGCAAGTTGATCTGTAGGAGTATTGATACTTACATACTATGTTGAGGCAGGGAACAGAAAGGCAAGAACTAAAAACAGAGACTGAGCAAGCAAGCAAGTGAGAGAGAGAAAAAAGAGAGAAAGATGTGAATAAATTGAACAAATGTTAGAAAAAAGATACCTATGAACCTAAGCGAGAGATTCAGACATAAAGAGCCAGAGTCTGTATTAATAAAATTGAGGTCAAGGTCGGGCACGGTGACTCATGCCTATAATCCCAGCACTTTGGGAGGCCGAGGTGAGAGGATTGCCTGAGCCTGCAGGTTCAAGACTAGTCTGGGCAACTTGGCACGACCGCATCTCTACAATACATAAATAAAAACTAGCCGGGTGTGGTGGCGCGTGTCTGTAGTTCCAGCTACTTGGAAGGCTAAGCCAGAAGGATCACCTGAGCCCAGCAGGTCGAGGCTGTGGTGACTCTGAGTGTGCCACTGCCCTCCAACCTGGGCGACAGAATGAGAGTCTGATTCAAAAACAAACAAACAAAAAAACCCCAAAGCATAAAACTAGAGTCAATTCATAACTCTCTACTGTTTTGATCACTAATTCTGAATGAACACTAATTTGTTGATGGTTTATGGTTTGCAGAGCCCACAAATTGAATGGGTTTGGATGGATCCAAGGTGGTGTCCTGAAAAATCCCAAAGGAGAAAGTATGAAATGAATACACTCTAGCACATTATAAACCATTTTTTTCCCTCAGAATCATATTTCTTTGATCAAAATGTGTCATTTCAGAATTGTTGCTATACGAGAAGCTTAACTATATAACTTTGACATTCTGACAATTTGATTCTTGAGAATTTGGATAAAATCTCTCAACCATTCTGTCTTACTTAAGAATCACCAATTTTTAACCTTATTGAGAGTGCATATTAGCACTAATCATCCTTATTAAATAATAGAAAATGAAATACCTTGATTTAATTTTTAGTTATTATTAATTTTATAGATAACTCAACCAGAAAAGATATAGTTAGTATTCATCTATTAAGTAAAATCAGGCTTACCTTTAATTTTATACTCATAAGAACATTTCTTCTCATTTTTTTCCTGAGTTTTGTGTTTGTATAGTTTGGATAAAAGAGTACTCAAATGTGATGGAGGGAATTATTTCTCACCGTGTTTATTTTCTTAGCATAGTTCGCTAGTTCTCAGACATATGACTCCTGCGACTTCAAATCACATCATGTATATTTTCCACTTTAACCTAGACTTTACAGCTATATATTTCTTCCCGTCTTTATAATCCCTATTTTTACTTCTCTCGCAAAGCTTTTAAGCATTTCTTTTTCTCTTGTCTGACACTGTCTTACTCACTAACTAGACAGCTATTCATTCTTTAGATATGATGTGGAATTTTACTTTCTAATAAAGGCTTCTTCTTGAGGGGAGACAGTCAGAAGCTAGTGAGTCAGACAGAGAGGGAGGGTCTCGAGGAGATATAACATCTGTGGGAACGCCCCTGTACCACCCCTGTTATATAACTGTTAGCTAAAAATAACCCAGGATGTACTGCTAAAAGGGACTTTTTGCTGCTTAAACACAGGCACAGTAGCTTAACTAAATTCCCAACTTGAACTTGGCTTATTATAATATCATTAACATCGTATTTGTGTTGCAGTTTTATCCCCGAGTGGGCTTTTCTGATGTACTTATGGGTAATATTCAAGACGGAGTAATTTTGGCCAAGGAAACACCTGCACAATAAAGATTGGGTCTCAGGAAGGAAGGGGAGGATGAGATGTAAATGAGAGAAACATCCCCAGAAAAGATAAGACAAAACCACAAGCAAACTCCTAACACCAGTAACCGGAGACCTTTGTTGTTTAATAAACTCCTTTTTTCACTCATCCTTTTGGTGTCCACGTTCCTTAATCTTGGTCATAGGACAAGAACCCAACGCTGCTGATCTAAGCTGACAGTGAAGTTGAAAACTCCTGCAACACTCTGACTCTTAAAAAATAGGTGAGCAGGCTGGGCGCAGTGGCTCAAACCTGTAATCCTAGCACTTTGGGAAGCGGAGGTGAGAGGATTGCCTAAACTCAAGGGTTCGATTAGCCTGGGCAACTTGGTGAGACCTCATCTCTACAAAAAATAAAATAAAAAAAAATAAAATAAAATAAAAAAATAAAATAGCCAGGCATGGTAGCACACACCTGTAGTTCCAGTTATTTGGAAGGCTGAGTTGGAAGGCTCGCCTGAGCCCAGCAGGTTGAGGCTGCGGTGGCCATGAGAGTGCCACTGCACTCCAGCCTGGGTGACAGAGTGAGACTCCGACCAAAAAAATAAAATAAAAAAGGGTGAGCACATTATTTGGCTTTTTGTTTTTGCTTTTCCAGCCCTTTGCCTATCTTTTTCAACTCAGGGATTTCTGGCATTATACCAAGTATCTTCTCATGACTCATGCAATGCTTAGCACAGAATGGGTACTAATCAACATGAGCAAAATTAACTAATAAATAAACACGTATATGCTTATTTGTAAAATTCTCAACTACATTTTTTCTGGTATAAAATTCCCACATACCCGTGTTTTTTACTTAGAAGTATCACTAGATATATGCCTTGCTATGAACCTGAAGAACATGGTAAAAATAATTATTTTCCTTAAAATCACTTTTTTCCCTTACAAATGCTTCATAGGAGAAAAAAAAATTCTTAAAATAATCACAGAAATTGCATTTAAGACCAAATATCACTCCAACCTGGGTGACAGAGTGAGATCTGACTCAAAAAATAAAAAAAGTTGTAGTACCCAAAGTCCTAAATTCGAGAGACCACCAAAGAGTCAGCTCCGATGCAAACACACGAGGGTCTTTATTCAGGCTCGAGTCTGGGCTCACAAACCAAAATCGACTCAGCGGCTC
>CAUYQG010107718.1:0-14898 GCA_963574415.1 Tarsius wallacei
GTCCTTTCCCCAAGTCATGTTTTGGCAAACCATGCTCATATCTGCTCCCACATGAATGACTGTCTCGTCCATCCCACCCCTCCCCCTTTACCCTAAGGCCACACTAAAAAAAACAGCCTGGTATTGGTACAAGAACAGGCACATAGACCAATGCAAGAGGATGGGGATTCCAGAAGCAAAGCCTCAATTCCTCAATGAACTCATCTTTGACAAAGCCTCCAATTGCAATCACTGGAGAGAGGAGAACCTATTCAGTAAATGGTGCTGGGAAAACTGGCTGACCACATGCAGAAGATTGAAGCAGGACCCCCATCTATCCCCATACTCAAAAATTAACTCTAAATGGATCAAAGACCTAAATGTAAAACCTCAAACAGTAAGAATATTAGAAAGTGCAGGAGATACCCTTACAGAAATTGGAACTGGGAACCAATTCCTATTCAGAACCCTAAAGGTCAATACTTTAAGAAATAAGTTAGACAAGTGGGTCCTCATCAAACTAACAAGCTTCTGCAAAGCAAAAGAAACCACCAAGAGAGCAGGGAGACAGCCCACAGAATGGGAAAAAATATTTGCCAACTGTAATCCAACAAAGGCCTAACATCTAGGATCTACAAGGAACTCAAATGTGCCAAAAGGAAAAAGGCAAACAGCCCCTTTAAAAAGTGGGCAAAAGACATGAATAAACACTTCTCAAAAGAAGATATAAGGGTAGTCAACAGACACATGAAAAAGTGCTCAGCCTCACTCATCAGAGAAAAATGCAAATCAAAATCACATTGAGATACTACCCTAGTAAAAATGGCCATCATTAATAAAACAAACAACAGGTGCTGGCAAGGATATGGAGAAAAAGGAACACTTCTACACTGCTGCTGGGAATGCAGTCTAGTACAACCTCTTTGGAAGACAGTGTGGCGATTTCTGAAAGAACTAGAAATTGACCTTCCATATCACCCAGTAATTCCCCTATTGTGAATATACCCAAAGGAACTCAAATTATTCTACAAAAAAGATACCTGCACACATATGTTTGTTGCAGCTCTATTCACAATAGCAAAAACATGGAACCAACCGTGTTGCACATTCAAGCTGGACTGGATTAAAAAAATGTGGTACATATACACAATGGAATATTATTCAGCCATAACGAAGGACAAATATATGGATTTTACAGCAACTTGGATGGATTTGGAGTCAGTCAGACTCAATGATTTTCACAGAAACATGGAACTGAGTTCCATAGGTTCTCATTCATAAGCTGACCCAGAACAATTACAATGTTATAAGAAAGTGATTGGCAGTAGTGGGAAACTGTCAGGGGGGTTGGAATTGGCAGTTGAGGGAAACTGCTAGGGGAGGGAGGGACATACCTCATCAACAAGAGTACCCGCATGATCAATGTTTGTATACCTAACCCTGAAATTTACCCCACAGCTTTTAATAAAAATTAAAAAATAATAAAAATAAAACAAAATAAAATTTATTATAAGGCTACAATAATCAAAACAGTCTGATATTATTACAAGAACAGACATATAGACCAATGGAACTGGATAGAGATACCAGAAATAAAACCTCAATTTCTTAACCAACTCATCTTCAACAAAGTGTCCACCATCAACCACTGGGGAGAGAGCCTGGTGCTGAGAAAACTGACTGACCACATGAAGAAGATTGAAACAGGATCCCTTTTTATGACCATACACAAAAATCAACTCTAAATGGATCAAAGACCTCAATGTAAAACCTCAAACTATAAGAATCCTAGAAATGGCGGAAGACACCCTTATGAAAATTGGATAAGATGACTATTTTCTGATCAAAATCCCAGCTTCTCATGCCATGAGAGATTAGATAGACAAGTGAGACTTCATTAAACTGAAAAACTTCTGCAAACCAAAAGAAAACATCAAGAGAGCAAGCAGACAACCCACAGAATGGAAACAAAAAAATTTACCAACTGTATATCTGACAAAAGCCTGACATTCAAGATGCACAAGGAACTGAAACATGCTGAAAGGAAAACAAAAACAAAAACAAAAAACATTCTATTAAAAAGTGGACAAAAGACATGAATAGACACGACTCAAAAGAAGATAGATATATAGGCAGACAGCAGATACCTATAAAAATTTTCAACGTCACCAATCATCAGAGAAATGCAAATCTAAACCACATTGAGATGTCACCTAACTCCAGTAAGAATGGATATCGTAAATAAAACAAACAAAAAAAACAACAACAGATGCTGGTGGGGTTATGGAGAAAAGGGAATAATTTTGCACTGCTGGTGGAAATGCATACTTGTCTAACTTCTATGGAAAACAGTTTGACAATTTCTAATAATACTGGAAATTGACCTTCTATATGACCCAGCAATCCCCCTACTGGGAATATACTTGGAGGAACTCAAATTACTCTACCAAAAAGATACCTGCACACACATGTTTATTGCAGCACTGTTCACAACAGCAAAAACATGGCATCAACCATGCTGCCCACTGGAACAGGACTGGATAAAAAAAAATGTACATATACAGGATGGAAACAGCCTTGAAGAAGGACAAACATATGGACTCTGTAACAACATGGATGGATTTAGAGTCTATAATACTCAGTGATCTATCACAGAAACAAAAAACTGAGTACTGCATTTTCTCACTCATAAGTGTACCCTAAATATTTACCATAATACGATAAGAAAGGAATTGGCATTAGCAGGACACTGCCAGGGGAGTGAGAGGGGTACATAACATCAGTAAGGGTACCTGATCTCAAATCATGTGAAAAGGTGTCCAAAAGGAGACCCAGGATTTATCTGTATGATGACCACTTGTATACCTAACCCTGAATTGTACCCTACATTTAAAAAATAAATAAATAATTAAAAAGTTCAAAAATGTAAATATATCTTTAAAATCTTTTAAATCACAATTGATTTAGGCTGTACAACATATATTTTCAAAATTATTGTTTGTGACTCTATGTATAACATTAAAAATCAATGATTTCATGCAATTTTTACTTATTCAATGGACAATTTCTTAAGTCAAAAGGAGTCTTCTTAGGTCTATTTTTTGTACTGAAGAGCTATATGAGTAAGCTTAGCTCCACATACTATTCTTTAAAATCATATATTAACTTTACATTAATAATATGATGTATGTAACAATTTAAATTAGATTGCCTTCTTGATATATCACCCTTATGGTAGATCTTCATATACCATGTTATGTTATTGCTCCAGAATACTGGTATAACACTAAAAAGCAAGTCTCAAATGAGATCTACAGTTAAAGGTTATGGCCTGTTGGAAACTTAACACCTTTATTATTTTGTAATTCCCTTTGACATCCTAGATAATTTTTTTGTTCTGATGTTTGCTCTGTCTAAAATTAATATAGCTTCTCTAGCATCTTATTAGTGTTACTATAATATATTATGGCATATAAATACAATAGTACAAAATATGTAGGTGTGTTTCTAACAAAATATGTGCAAGATATATATGTAGAAAATATTTTAAAACCATACAATAAATCAAAGAACACCTAAAGTCAGCCATTAATTCCATGTGTACAGAAAAAAAGATTCAAAGTTTATGTGATGGCCATTATTCTTCCATTTATTTATGAATTTAAAGAAATTTTAATAAAAATACAAGTAAGTTGAACTGTAGTTAATGACAAACTGTTTTAAGTGCTATATAGAGGACAGAAGTTCCAGAATAACCAGCAAAATATGGGCAAAATGCATTGCTGGGAAACTGAAACTACCTAAGTTCTACATTTACTATAAATCTATTATAATTAATATAACATGGCATTGATAAAAGAACAAACACATTGATTATCAGAATAGTAGGCTCATAAATAGAATCACACAAATCTAGTGATTTTCAAAGGAACAAGAGCCACTGGAGAAATAATAGGTTTTTAAAATAAATGATCTCAAATATTAGACATCATATGTCAAAAAAAAAAAAATCTAGAGACAGATGACACATCTTACACCTTTCACAAACATAATTCAGAATACATCATAGTACTAAATATAAAACACAATATTATAAAACTCCTAGAAGAAAACCGAGGCAAAAAATTATGTGATTTTTCATATAACACTGAATTCATAGAGCATGAAAGATAAAAAATGATAAAGGAGTTTATTGAAATTGAACTCTTCTCTCCTACAATAAGCAATGTTAGTGGAATTAATGAACCAAAAGAACTAATTACATTTTGGGAGAAATAAATTGCAAACGCATGTAAAGAATTTGTTTATATAAATACAAGGTATTTCTATAACTCAACAATAAAACTTAAACAATCCAATTAAATTTAAGGAAACACTCTAATCAGACACTTCACAAAATAATATATACAGATGGCAAATAACTATACAAAACAATGCTAAACTTCACATGTCATAATGGAATAGCACACGAAACTACAAAAGTGAGTGAGATTCCACTATATGAGTATGCCTATTAGAATGGCTATAATCCAAACATCTCATAATACAAAATTCTGATAAAAAATCAAAGCAACAGAAAGTGCCTTTCATTACTGGTAGAAATGCAAAAGTATACTTTATAAGTCAATTTGGCAGTTTTTACAGAACTAAATATAGTCTTATTATATGATCCTGAAATTGTGCTCATAGATATTTACCAAACTGATTTCAAAATTTATACTCTAATGAAAATCTGCACATGTATGCTTTTGGAAGCTTTATTCATAATCACAAAAACTTTCAAGAAACTAAAATCTCCTAAAATAGGTGAATGAATTACAAAACTCTGGAACTTCCATACCTTGGATTTGTATTCAGTGATTAAAAAATAGTAATAATGATAAGAGCTCACTAGAAGCCCAAGCCATACCTATGCACAATTTACTTATGTAGCCAATGCTCACATACACGCCACAGCGCTAAAATAATAAAAATAAACAAATAAATAAATATGATAGCTATTTTGTCATAGGAAAAAATAAGTGATGAAAACCACAAAAATATACATAAAAAGTAAAAGCATATTGCCAAGGTACAGAAGTCCATCTGAAAAACCTACATACTTTGTGATTTCAATTACATGTGTTTGTGTAAAAAAGCAAATATGTAGAGACAATAACAAGATCACTATTTACCAGGAATGTGAGGATGAGAGTATGGTTGACCAAGAGAGGCATAGAGATTTGTTGGGCCACTAAAAATATTTTATACGGTTCTTTAATAATATATATATATAGCATTATGCATTTGACAATACTTCTAAAACTTTACATCACAAAAAATAAGCCAATTTGATTTCAAAATTAGTGTTTAAACAAAACCTGCACATGAAGGCTTCTAGAAGGTTTTTTCATAATCACAAAAACTTGCAAATAACTAAAATCTCCTACATTTGGTGAATGGATACCCAATCTCTGGAACATCCATACAATTAGAAATGATATATGCATTTTTTTTCAGTAAATTTGTGAGAGAGAGAGAGAGAAAAATAAGATCCACCTCTCCAAGGTGAGGGAGGGGGTCAAACCCAGGAAGCATGGCAACAGCCATAGTTCAAAGAGCACATGACGACACCAGAGTCTAGCAAGACAATGGCTTGATATATGCAAATTTTAAAAAACTGTGTAGGAGGTCATTGATTCCAAGAAGGAATAAAGAGTATGACAAGGTAATCTAACTGTATTACAAATGTATGAAACAACCTTAGTGAATAGTGTGAAAAAAAAAATTTGTTTACCTAAGTTACTTGGAAATGAGTGGGATCTATAAGACCAAATGCAAAAAAATAAAATAAAAAACAACTGCTCATAAACATTGTACTGTAGTTTGATAAAACTATCTCCCATTGGAGTACAAGTTTACAATTCTGATATTGATTTATACATCAGTGTCAGAAACGTTGAATATATAAACTATGTATGGAATTGAACATTTAAATGGATGACAGGTGGTGGGAATGTCATTTCTCATTAATGACATACTATTTTATAGATTAGCAACGGGAGAAAGTTAAAATGATACATGCGACAATAGGGTAAAGATGAAGACATCAGAACAAAACTCATGTTATCATACATACATATGGTTACATATAGAAATATTTATAGATATAAGAGAATACATGTGTTAGTGTTTACACATGTATTTTCTTTCTTGAATAGCTATGAAAGACTTAGAAAAAGACACTGAGTAGCAACAAGCACAATTGGCTCTCAGGTTTGGGTTTTTACTACCATTCTTCAATAATGAGTCAGTACTGCTTGTTGAAATTGCTGATTCTGGGCCTGGGGCGCAGTATGTCCAAGATGAGTCTGGAACATCTTGTAATGCCAGGATAAAATGAAGTGTTCAAACACACATTCACACACACACAAACATGCATGCACATTAATGGGGTTGTCAAAGGAGCATAGGATCCAAATAAAAAGACTGTCGGTGGCCAGAGCTAGAGCAATTTAAGTAATACAGAAAAAACAAACATAAAATTGGATTATAACTCAGAGTTTAAAATCGATATCCATTTGTCTACACCAATAAATGATCAAATAAACTTGCAAGAACAGAAAAATCTCCATGCAGAAGCATTCCAAATATTTTAAGCAGATACTCCGCTCTTTTGAAGTAGAAACATAATTCCCCATTATTAAGGGCAGACTATGCATACTGACTTTTTTTCAAAGAGTACAATGTAAAAACGGAGGGAGTGAGAGACAGAAACGTTACAGTGGAGAAACATGAAAAATATTACCTGAATTAGATGATGAAGGTTAGCATCAATTATGTTAATCAAGGTGAAAGTATGAGCTCTTGATATTTTGTGATGAGAATAACACTTTATATCTGTGATCTTCTTCCCCAAAATCTGTAACCCAATGTAAACATGAGAACATGACCAGGAAATCCCAATTCAGGGATATTGTGAAAAATTATTGACTAGTATTCCTCAAAACTGTAAATAGCATCAAACAAGGACTGTCATAGCACAGGAGTCCAAGGAGAAATGATGAACAAATGTAATATGTAATAAATATAATACAAATAAATATACTTTTTTCAAATAGCTCTCATTTTACTTAGTAATGGGCCCAAAGTACAAGAGTTGTAATGCCAGCAATTTGGCTATGTCAACAAGAAGCAGTGAAGAGTTTCCTTTAAGTGACATGGTGCAAGTTCTCAACTTAATGAGGAAAGAAAAAAGATTGTATGCTTAGGTTGCTAAGATTTATGGTAAAAATAAATCTATTTGTGAAATTGTGAAGAAGAAAAAAAATTTGTGTTAGTTTTGCTGTCACACCTCAAACTGCAAAAGTTACAGGCACAATGTGATATAAGTGGTTAGTTAAGATGGAAAAGGTATTACGTTTGTGGGTGGAAGGCATGAACAGAAATGTGTTGCGATCAGAAAATAAGCAGGTTTGGTACCATCTGTGGTTTCAGGCATCCTCTCAGGTGCTTAGAACATATACCCGGAGGACAAGGCCATGGTGAGTAGCAAAGAGCTGTTAGAAGTTAAACTTTTATTCTTAAATAATATTACATTATTTTAGAAATAATATAAAAGAAACAAATGTCTTTCATGAATTACCTAAAACAGAAAAGCCAGAGACACAATGCTGTTAATTTTATGGTGGGTTTGTAGACTGCCTATAATTACCTGATATTAAATATAATTTTTAATTTATCTTTGTTCTTCATTCCAATGAAAACTTTTATAGAATATTTTCACGAGCAAATTTCCATGGGCAAAGTTAATGTTCTTGTTTCTGGAATGCAACTTTTGGTTATTCACTTTTAACAGACAAATTTGATCATGTTCAATCATTTTATTGTTCTTATTTGAATCATTAGTGTAAAATCATGATGAAAGTTTCATACTTTATATACATAGAGAGAATGATTTGGCTATTTGATAAATAAATGTATTAATATACAGTATATATGAGAATAATTCTTTACAACAAAGAATAAAAAACCTTCGCTGAGAGGCAAGATTGAGCAGAAGCTTCAATACTGAGAGACACAAAACACAAGAGAGGCAGAGAGGAAAAGAGGGAGAAAGAGTGAGGTAAAGATAGAGAAAAAGGAAGAGACTTTGTTTGGGTGAGGATGCTGACAAAAATTCCCCAAATAAAAATCCACGTTTCAATAAAGCCTTTAAAAATCTATCAAGATATCTACTATACATAGATGTTTTCATTGATAAGAAATAAACATCAATGGCAACAACAAACATACGATCAAGTTAACATGCTCTAAATCATTATTTCGTTTCACCTCTGTATAAAAAATTAAAATAAAAACGAAGTTAAATATGCTAACAGGAAGCTACTTGTTAATGCTTAAAGACTTACATCTTCTCTCAAAAAAGGAGACGCATGTCCCCATCAGTAACTAATCATTTCAAAGTTCTGAATCTCCATTTGATAATAAGACTTCCCATCAGATAAGAAAGTGCACCTCCAATATTTATATAATAAATAAGAGAAGAGGGTAGGATGTAGGTTATTGAGAAGGTTAACATAACAGAAAGCTGTAAGAACAACTCGAACCATCAGTTATAAATTAATCACATTTTTAAAAAGGAAAGACCTAAACTTGCAAGCCATACTACTTGGTAATTCTGTACAAGAGCCAATTGAACAAGGAATGGGGGAAGCTGAGCATAATTGATGAATGGCATCCACAGTATGTATCATTTTGTACACTTCATTATTTTTTATTTATTTTTTTAATTTTTGAGTTGGAGTCTCACTCTGTCGCCCAGACTGGAGTGCAGTGGCTGCTCCCGGCCAACGCAGCCTCGACCTGCTGGGCTCTGGCGATCCTTCCACCTCAGCCTTCCAAGTAGCTGGAACTATAGGCGCGCACTACCATGCCCGGCTGATTTTTTTATTTATTGTAGAGATGAGGTCTCGCCAAGTTGCCCAGGAGGGTCTAGAACCTGCGGGCTCAGGCAATCCACTGACCTCAGCCTCCCAAAGTGCGGGATTACAGGCTGAGCCACCGAGCCCGGCCAGTTTAGATATGTTAACAAAGTACACCCAACATTTACAGAAAAGCCTTTTGAAATTCTCTTCACCTTTCCAACTATATATCTACACAAGGTCATATTTCCTCAAACTTCAACCAAAACAACATACCTGAACAAATTAAATCCAGAAGCAAAAATATATTTTATGAAGCCTGATTTTTAAAAAGTTTGAAAAGATGTAAAATAATTTTACTGTTAACACACTTTGGGGGATAAAAATACGTTTTTAATGAGCTTTATCAATGTAATGAAATTATTATTTCTTAAATTATTATTTCTTAATTATATTAAGAGATTTGGTTGAATTAAGTCTAAAGGTTATTTGAGATAAAAACATTTGTTTAATTTTTCTTTGAAGCTCTCAGTTGACTTCTTGTCAATTAGGATACGTGTGTAAGTTATAAGAATATGATGTTAGGGTTCATCCCTATTCAGAAAATCTCAAGCTTCTGCTTAGGTTTAAGTTGCTAGTTACGGGATCTATATAGGACATCCAATGCTATGTATTTCTGAAATTAACTGTGATGCATCAGAAAGGGAAAAATCCACTCTCAAAAAAATGCTCAGAGGCTGTCACAAACCCTACACATCTCAAAAGATCTGGCAGTAGAATATGGAACCATGAAGCTATTCTCATTCCCAAGAGCACTGCAATTTATCACTCCTGTAGCAGTACTTCCCAGAAAAGAAACGAATAAATTTCACCTTGGAGGAATTAACTGAGCTGCTTTTTGTACATTTGTAATGTGTGTATGCATTCTAACCCTACCATTATATTAGTATGAATCATGAATAGAAGTCAGTCTATTACTTTATTTCTTAGTCTTCTACATCTTCCACTCAAAAGAGACCTTTTATAAGTCACTTTTAAAACGACTGTAGGTCCCTTGAGACAGTAAATCTCTACCCGTTATCTGATTTGTTACAATGTTAACATCTTTTCCTGACAAGTCTAAAGAACTATATAGGAATTTTTTTTTCTCCTTTGTAAAGGTCTTCCATCAGGATAAAGATTTATATTTTATTCAGTTTAAAAATGGCAAAACTTTATGCCATTTAAGATTAAAGATAATATTGATTAGCTTCATATTAAATTTCTATAATGTAATTGCATATGATACAATCATTTGTATCTCTGGAGTTTTGGTACAATGTACCCTAATTTATTAGTTTTAGCAAAAGAAAAGATTATAGTTACTATGCTTGTTGTTTTTCTCCTTACTTTTACTACTTTTATTAGAAATTCACACAAACATATCATTTCCTACATATTTGCTACATGAATTTGAACAAATTATTACAATAAAAAAATGACTGTAGAAATGTAATTCAGATTAAGTAATCTTTAATCTCTTAAATGTTATTAATGCATCTGCAGTATATACTAACAAAATATTGATTACATTTTTACTGAATATACTGTGTTCTTCAGTTTTTATATGAGTAACATTCACTGATTGCTTTTTGTGTGCATATATATGTGTTGTTGAGTAGTACGTAAATATAATGGGGGACCCCCCAAAAAACAGAATTATCTTTTGGAAGGGTAAGTTTCTTGTAATGCTGGCTTCCTCCCCAGATTCTAAAAACCCATTGGTATCAGTGTACCGTTAGTGTTGTGAGAGGCTGTGTTCAGTTTCGGTTATTTTTTTTTATTTGGTTGTTTGTTTGTTTTTTGAGATTCTTTCAAGCGTTTGTCCATTTCATGATGGTTGATTTGGAAGTGCATCTGCCCACACTATGCTGAGTGTTCAATAGTTTTTTACCAAAAATGGTCTGACTCCCATGCCTTACCCGCCCTATTTACCTGATTTCGCTCTGAAAACTTTTCTTCCCCCTTCCCTGCTGCAGATGAAGAATGTCCTCAAAGAGACAAACTTTGCCAGTGTGGAAAAGGTGAAACAAACAAAACAGCAAAGCACTAAAAGACATCAAAATTGATGAGTTCAAACCTGTTTTGAGTAGTGGAAGAAGCATCTCAATAGGTGTATTGCATTAAACAGAGAGTACTTTAAGATGACTGAAATTTAGACATGAAAGAATAAATGCACATAAGTATGTTCTTATTTTACTTAATCATAAACTCCCTAAGAAGAGAGTAAGGTTTAAATATAAATAATAAAACACTTGAACTTTTGCATAGGTAACTAAAGAATATTATACATTCTAGATGAATAAATGTTTTTAATTAGTTGCAAACTGATAAACTAGTTAATAAATTTTAATTTAATTTAATTTTTAACTGTAATATTGAAGATTTCATATATAAATTGACAGAAATAGCTACTAACTTCCAAAGTTTTAACATTTTTATACTTTTAGAATGTTTTAGATAAATTTGCATTTATTGCTGGAAAGGTCAAGAACACACCAAACATACTTAAAAATCATAAAACAATTGACTTTCATAAAAAATATCTATTATTTTTTCAAACAAAAATATACATGAACATAGAATTTTGAATAGCATCTCTGCCAAAATGGCAGTCTATATGACATAAAAACTCTTCCAATACATTTAAAATGACAAAAATAAAAGCATATATCTCAGAAGAATGTTGATTCAAACTACGTAAATCACAGAATTCTGAGAAGGTGGAAGAGTAGGAAGCACCAGAAATTTGTCTCCCCCCAATAACTATTCCACTGGCACAATCTGTCTAATGTAACTATTTTGGAATTCTCAGTCTTTAGAAGGCTTGCAGCTTCCAGGGGAAGACTTGGATGGTAAACTGTGGTTAATTTTAGTCAATTTCAGCTCTTTGCACAGTAGCAACTACCCTCAGCCACATGGTGGGCAGCTGTGCACCTATTTCTAGACAACAGCTTGCACATGACTTGTTGGAGCCAGGGTAGGCAAAAAAGAACTCTCTCATTCAAATATTGGGGATCTGTGGTCTGATTGCTGATTGCTGCTTCTGATCATAGAGACAAAAACAAAAAGTCAGGTGGCCATTAATGTACCTTCTCCCATCCCTCTCTAATGGGATTAATGTCTCTTCCAAGAGATTTAAATGGTAGGTGCTCTCTTCCACTTCATTTGTCACTCTTTTCCTTTTATGGGTGCCTGACATTAAACAATAGGAAATTCAAAAGCAACTACTTATGCAAGGAAAATTAGAAAGTGATCTCATTCATGCCCAGGCAAAGAGTATGAAAAGATATGAGGAAAACTTAAGTTTACATCTCATTCTGATCCTCATCACGGAGACAACCTAAAACAATAAAAAATAGAAACAATGACAGCATCCAGCAAACTCAGGGGGAGGGAAAATTTTATTTTCAGAATTTGATGATTGTATTGTTAGATTCAATTGTTCAATTTTCAGCAACAATAAATAATCACAAGGAAAGCAAATAAATAAGGAAAAAATATGGTCCAGTCAAATGAAATAAATAAGTAAAAATAATTGTTCCTGAAAAAGATTTAGAGCAGATATACAAGCAAAGTCTTAAGAATAATTGTTTTATAGATCTCAAAGACCTGCAAGAAGAAGTGGAGAAAGTAAAATAATAAAAACTAATAATAGTAATATTAGTAATAATATACAAACAAAATGAAAATAATAAAGATATAGAAAACTAAAATAAAAGCCAAATAGATAATGGAGCTGAAAATTACAGTAGCTAAAATGAAAAATTCGCTTAAGGGATTCAAAGACAAATTTGAGCAGGCAGAAGGAAGATCGAGCAAACAGGAAGATGGAATAATAAAAAGTATGGAATAATGAAAAGTCTGAGTAACAGAAAAAAAAAGAAAGAGAGAGAGTAAATATAGCTATAAGGATTTGTGAGAAACCTTTAAGCAGACCTACATCAGGTGCACCCAGAATGAGCAGAAAGATGGAAAGGGTCAAAGAGAATGCTTGAAAAAGTAAGCCGGGCTCGGTGGCTCAGCCTGTAATCCCGCGCCTTTGGGAGGCTGAGGTGAGTGGATTGCCTGAGCCCGCGGGTTCGAGACCCGCCTGGGCAACTAGGCGAGACCTCATCTCTACAATAAATCAAAAAATTAGCCGGGCATGGTAGCGCGCGCCCATAGTTCCAGCTACTTGGAAGGCTGAGGCGGAAGGATCACCGGAGCCCAGCAGGTAGAGGCTGCGGTGGCCGGGAGCGGCCACTGCACTCCAGTCTGGGTTACAGAGTGATACTCCAACTCAAAAAAAAAAAAAAAAAAAGAAAGAAAAAGTAACGGCTTAACTCTTTTCAAATATGCTGAGAGACATCAATATTCACATTCAAGACTTGGAATCATCATTCACCCTTATCTATTTTTATACTTTCATATAGTATATTTCACTGCCATACAGTCTCTGTTCTCTGCCCTCTGCTCTCTCCCCTCTCAACCTAATCCAACCTAATTTTAGTATTGAATAATATTCCATTGAATGTATTTATTACAGTGTATTTATCCATTTACTTACTGAAAAAGGTGAATGGATAATTTTTTTAAAAAAATATTATAGAGACAAGGTCTCCATGTTGCCCAGGCTGGTCTCAAATTCTAGGCTCAGGCAGTCCTTTTGCCTCCATCTCCCAAAGTGCTGTGATTACAGGCATGAGCCACCGTACCCGGTGACAGACATCATGGTTGCTAAAACTGTTGTAGAGATTTTAAAAAAAGAAAAAGAAAGAGATTTTGTAGGTGTAGTTCATAGATATTCAGATTAAAAGAATCAATTGACTACTTTGGTCATACACATATTTTGTAAAGCCTGCAAGCTTAGAATGGTTTTTATATTTTAAAATTATAAAAAAGAAATCAAATGAATAATATTTCTTAATGCATAAAAATTATATAAAACAATTTTAGCTTTCATAAATATAAGATTTTTGGAAAAAGTCATACTCATTCATTTACCTATTGTTTATGTCCATTTTTAGGTTATAAGGGCAGAGTTGAGTATTTGCAACAGAGCTCATAACCCACAAATACTAAAAAAAATTTACTCTCTATATCTTTACAAATAAACTGCAAAATTCTTGTATTAACACTTGAAATTTATATATAAAATAACATATCTATGTATATGTACACAGAGAGATATATCTCAGAGGTATGTGGACTTTATTCCAAACCACCGTAATAAAACAGATATTACAATAAAGTGAGTAACTTTTTAAAAATTTTCCAATGCATATAAAAGTTATGTCTATATTGTATTCTATTAATTTTACGATAATGTTATGCCCCAAAACCAATGTAAATTCCTTAATTTTTAAATTAGTTTATTGCTAAAAAACCTAATAATTATCTGAACCTTCAGTAAAGTATCATCATTTTAATTGTACAGAATTTTGTCTCGATGTTGACGACTGCTGACTGATCAGGGTAGTGGTTGCTGAAGGTTGGGTGGCTGTGGCAATTTCTTAAGTAAGACAACAATGAAGTTTATGGCATCATTTGACTTTTCCATTCATGAAAGATTTTCTGCAGTATGTGCTGTTGTTTGATTGTATATTTTACTCATTAGAACTTTTTTCAAAATTGTCGTCAGTCCTCTCAAACCCTGATGTTGCTTTATCACCTTAGATAATATAATCTTGTAAGTATTTTGTTATTATTGCAACATTGTAGACAGCATCTTCACCAGAAGTAGATTCCATCGTAAAACAAAACAAAACATTTTTTCAATCCAGTACACGATGGAATACTACGCAGCCATAAAAAAGAGCAAAATCATGGATTTCGCAGCAACTTAGATGGAACTAGAATCTATAATACTGAGTGACCTCTCACAGAAACAAAGATCGAAGTATCACATGTTCTCACTCATATAGTGAACCTTGAACATCCAACGTAATACTATAAGAAAATGACTGACAGTGGTGGGAAATTACGGGGAGGGGAG
>CAUYQG010107719.1:0-36733 GCA_963574415.1 Tarsius wallacei
ATAAAAAATAAATTAATTAATTAAAAACTGTTACTAGAGCCAGGCTCGGTGGCTCAGCCTGTAATCCCGTGCTTTGGGAGGCTGAGGTGAGTGGATTGCCTGAGCCCACGGGTTCGAGATAGAAGGAGAGAGAGAGACAGAAGTTAAAAATAAAAAAATTAAGCTGGGCTCAGTGGCTCAGCCTGTAATCCCTCGCCTGGGGAGGCTGAGGTGAGTGGATTGCCTCAGCCCGCGGGTTCAAGACCCGCCTGGGCAACTTGGCGAGATCGCATCTCTGCAATAAATCAAAAATTAGCCGGGCGTGGTAGCGCGCGCCTGTAGTTCCAGCGACTTGGCAGGCTGAGGCGGAAGGATTGCCTGAGCTCAGCAGGTCGAGGCTGCGGTGGCCAGGAGTGGCCACTGCACTCCAGTCTGGGCGGCAGAGTGAGACTCCGACTCAATAAAAAAAAAGAAAAGAAAAACAGCAAATGCCAAAGGAGGTGGAATTCTCATGTACTGCTGGTGGGAATGTAAAATGATGCAGCCACTGTGAAAAACAGTTTGGCAGTTCCTCAAAAAAGCAAACAGAATTATCATGTGACCCAACAATCCCACCCCTAGGTATATACTCAAATCAAAAGCAGGGTCCTGTATACTTGCATAGGAATGTTCATTGCAGCATTATTCACAATAGACAAAAGGTGGAAGTAACCCAAATATCCAACAAATGAGTATATGAACAAAATGTGGTAGATACATAGCATACTCAGTCTTAAGAGGGAATGAAATTCTGAAACATGCTACAACATGGTCATCCTTGTAAAATAAGTGAAATAAGCCAGACACGAAGGGGCAAATATTGTATTATTTCATTCATATGAGGTATCTAGAATAAGGCAAATTCACAGAGACAGAAAGTAGAATGGTGGCTAGTAGGGGCAGGGGAGAGGGAGAAATGGGGAGTTATTATTTAATGGGTACAGTTTCTGTTTGAGATGATGGGAAAGTTCTGGAAGACGACAGTGGTGACGATTGCACAGCATTGTGAATGTCTTTAATGCTGCTAGTTGCACATTTAGAAGTGGTTTAAATGATAAATTTCATGTTGCCTATGTTTTGCCACTCAATCAATCAATCATGTGGGATGGGGCCAGCAAACTTCTTTTCCCCTCTTCATCATTTTGTCACCGTCATTCACACTGAGCATCTGGCACATGCTGCCAAACCTCATCAAGAAGTTTTATGCTGCTGCATGGAGGGGAGACTTGGCAACCCCTAAAGAGAAAGCCAGTTGTTGACTGATTTTACCTCAAGACATATTATAGCCAACTCCTAAAATGATGAGCATGGAAAGGCTGATTTTGTGCTTATTTGGTGGAACACCTGGGTGGGAGCACCCAGGTCTAGACTCTTGATGGATGTAGTCTTTTGAAACTCCTTCCTAAGTACACATATGCTGCCATAGTTTTTCTTACCACATTAGTAATTCTACACACACTGAACACAAAGATTCCCCCATGGGGTTGTTAAAAATAAGGTAGGAAGAATGTTCATCACAGAACCATTTATAATAATGAAAAATCAAAAACAATCTAAATGCCCACATTAGGGATATAGTTAATTATGATACATCCGTATAAGAGAATATTATGTAGTCATTAAGAATTGCATTTTTAAGGATATTTAAGGATGCAGGGGAAATGCTCACAATATACTGTCAAGTGATTTTCAAAAAGTGAAAAAGCGCCCTGAACAATTATCATAATACTACAAGAAAGGGATAGGCAGCAGTGGGAAACTGCCAGGGAAGGAATGGGGGGTGGGGCATACTTCATCAATAAGCGTACCTGATCTCAAACCAGGTGAAGTGGGGACCAAAGTGAGACCCAAACTTTACCTGTACAGTGGCCATTTGTATACCTAACCCTGAATTGTATCCTACGTCTTTAAAATAAACATTTTTTTAAAGTGAAAAAGCAGGACACAAAATTGAATATTCATCATGGTTCCCATCATGTCATAATCATATCACTATAGAATACAATTGTAAAGGCAAATGCTAAAATGTCAACGATAATTATTTCAGAGCAGAAAGAGTACAGATAATTTAATTTGTTGACGCTTTTCTGGTTTTTTTTTTCCTATAATGCATGTTAGTCTTATATTTAAGAAAATCCAATGTTATTAAATTTTTTTCAAAAAAGAAAGTGAGTTAGTTTGGGTGGCATAGAGAAGGTCTAGTATAGCACTCTTGGGAGAGGGTGTTATTAAAAGATGTCCAGAGGTCCTTGACCCTTGGTCCTTGACGTTGGATTGGATCTGCGGCTATCTCGGGGGTTAAGAGCATGACTGAGCAACAGTTTTCAGCCCACTGCTCCTCCCAGAGACCCCAGGTTGGTGAGTTTGTTTTGTTTGTCACTGATTCGAGATAGAAATGCAGACATTTCTTTTTGCTAGAATCTGTGTCTGAGTTCAATCACTCACTGTCATATTTACATTTTGTCTCATTAGAAAGTCTTCTCTACCTGTCATATGTACCTGTGGCACTGCCAGAGCCTGCCCCTGCTTGTTGCCATGTGTCCAGAGTTGAGCAGACTCATCTTCCAAGCCAGTGCCCACAGCGGCTCCTATTCTCCAATGCTTTAATGTTCCTGATAGCTTATTCAAAAAGATGAGTAGGCCAGTCTCGGTGGCTCAGCCTGTAATCTCAGCACTTTGGGAGGCTGAGGCGAGTGGATTGCCTGAGCCTGTGGGTTTGAGACCTACCTGGGCAACTTGGCAAGATCTCATCTCTACAATAAATCAAAAATTAATTGGGCGTGGTAGTGTGCACCTGTAGTTCTGGCTACCTGGAAGGCTGAGGCGGAAGGATTGCCGGAGCCCAGCAGATCGAGGCTGCGGTGGCCGGGAGTGTGACATTACACTCCAATCTGGATAAGAGAGTGAGATTCCAACTCAGAAAAAAAGAAAAGAAAAGAAAAAAAAAGATGAATGATCCATGCCTTGGATTTCAGTGCTTGTTTATCATCTACACAACAGTTATTTTGGGAAACTTTGAATTCATTTTGGTTTGAGTTTTGCGGAAAGAAATAGATTACGCTTCTTCCCCAATAAAGTATGTTCCCAGGTTGCTATTGTATGGAAGACTTAAACTACAAACAGAACAAAAGCTAGTGACACACTTCCTGGTGTTAACATTGAAAGCATTAGTACTTAGGGACAATTAAGTCAGCCATTCAATACAAGTAATATTTTATATATTTATTGTGGCCATTTTCTTGTGAGTGCAGTAGTTAAGATTCTGTGGGAATTGTCACATTTGCGTTTCATACATATAACCCCTGTCACTGGCCTAAGCATGTTCTGGTTTGGATTATTCAGAATTATATGTCTTTTGCACTGCATGAATCAACATGTGACTGTGCAACAATAATTTAACTCAAAGTAAGTAAAATCTATGACCATGACATAAAATACATGTTTGCAATGACTCTGGGGAATATTGTTTGTCTGTTTATTAATAATGAGTTTGATCTCTGGCATTCTTTCAAAAAGCCACCCCTGTGCAGGTGGAAAACACCATATTCATACAACTTTGGAAACAAGTCACTTTCCTTAGCCAAAAGGGAAGTAGCCATGCCATTAAAGTGATTATCAAACTCTGCAAAGTTGAAAGGTAAAACACTCCTACAGAAACACTTAGAGGAGCAAAATAAAAATGAATCCAGGACGCTTGCTAGAAAGAGCAGCCAATGTCATCAAATTCAGTTTCACCAGCACAATGTACTCTTGAGAATCTTGTTTGACATTGTTGACCATTAAGACTGTTTGGACACAATTACGGCTATTGTTGGTCACAACCCTGACATGACATTAAGTTAACAACATGCTTGGGCTGTCATTGTCTCAAGGTCAAGTTCAGATCATTCCAGAGAGCTTGGTTACAATTGAGTGGGTGACAAGAAGTACACGGTCAAGACCACCCTGTCATAGTGATTGAACACCTCCATTGTTAAGAGCACAATTTTTGATCAGTAACATTTTATCCAGAAGTGAGAAATCAACGCAAAAACTTTAAAACGTAAAAGAAAAGGATACCCAGTCGGGAGAGGTGGTGAAATACCTCTAACAGGTAGAGTGCTCTGTCTTCTGGAGGGCACAGCCAGACAAACACTCGAAGGCAGAGAAAATGCCTTTGTGGTGGACTGAATGTCTCCTTCTCCAAATCCATGTGTCGAAATTCTAACCCCCAATGTGATGGTATTAGGAGGTGTGGGCTTTGGAAGGTGACTAGAACATATGGGTAGAGACCTATTAATGGGAATGGTGCCCTTATGAAAGGGACCCCAGAGAACTTTCCCACCCTCTTTTCTCCACGTGAGGATACAAGAAGTCAACAGTCAGTCTTTAACTCGGAAGAAAGCCCTCATCAGAACCTGACCATGCTGGCACCCTGATCTTGACTTCCAGCTACCAGAACTGTGAGAAACAAATTTCTGTTGTTTAACCAGTCTATGGTACTTTGTTATAGCAGCCAAAACTGAGCAAGACAGTCTTGAAATGGCAAACTCCTTAACTAATGCTAAAACTTCATTCTAAAGGAAGGCCAAGGAAGATGATTACAAATGAATACATGAATAAAAGTTTCAGGAATGCAATCCACCAGTTTATAAACACTGTTTAATCGACTCTGTTTTTTGATTTTCATGTCATTTAAAAAAATCTAAATATTTATGAGGGCATTTAACAACACATTATTGATTAATTTAATATTCTGAATCCTCCTTTAAAAATGGAAAGAAATAATTTAGGGAAAGAAAGCTATGATTATTGCTTTTAACAACTGTATTGAAATGGAGTTCACATTTATTGAAATATTTATTAAATTTATTGAAATAGAGTTCATACCGCATCCATACAAAAAGTACAATTCAGTGGCCTTTAGTATATTCACAAAGTTGTGCAATCATCATGACAATCAACTATAGAATGTTTTCATCATCCCCAAAAGAAGCCCTGTATTTCTTAGTCATCACTCAGTAGTCCCCGTCCCCCAACATCATCTCCAGCCTTAAGCAACCTCCAATCTACTTTCTGTCTCTATAGATTTGCCTATTCTGGGCATGCCATGTAAGTAGAAATAATGTAATATGTGGTCCCTTGTAAATGAATTGTTAAACATAGTTCACTACGTTTTTTTAAGGTTCATCCATGTTGTAGCATGTATCAGCACTTCATTTCTTTTTATTGCCGAATAATATTCTATTCTATTATTTATCCGTTCATCAGCTGATAGACATGTGGGTTGTTTCCACTTTTTAGCTATTATGAATAATACTGTTCCGGGCATTTGCATACGAATCTTTTTGTGGACATGTGTTTTCATTTCTCTTGGTATATATCTAGGAGTAGAATTTCTAAGTCACAAAAGGTTTAACCTTTTGTGTCACAGTAGCTTCTAGTTATGATATCACAATTTTCTTCAATATTTGACCCAACATTTATTTATATATAATTCAAGCAGGTAACCCTTAAAACCCTACTTATAACTATAGTTCACCCTATAAGACAATCAATTCAGACACTCCTACCAAACCTATGGCTAAAAGATGCAGCACAGGCCGGGCTCGGTGGCTCAGCCTGTAATCCCAGCACTTTGAGAGGCTGAGGCGAGAGGATTGCCTGAGCCTGTGTGTTTGAGACCCACCCGAGCAACTTGGCGAGACCTCATCTCTACAATAAATCAAAAATTAGCTGGGCATGGTAGCGCATGCCTGTAGTTCCAGCTACTTGGAAGGCTGTGGTGGAAGGATTGCAGAAGCCCAACAGGTGGAGGCTGTGGTGGCCGGGAGCATGCCACGGCACTCCAGCGTGGGTGACAGAGTGAAACTCTAATTAAAAAAAAAAAAAGATGCAGTACGCAAATATCTTCTAATTTATTATGAAAAATAGTTTTCCTTTTATTGGCATAGATTCCTCTCATTTTTCCTTTCTAGGTATATTGATAGTATTTTCAGTGTGTGTGTGTGTGTGTGTGTGTGTGTGTGTGTGACCAACTGATGTGCACTCTCTCAGGTAAGTCAATGTAAATACTGTTTCAAACCAAATAATTCTGTAATTTTCAGGAATGAGTACATGTGTCATCCAAGTACTTTTGGGAAAGTTTAAAACAAACTCTTTTCAATTGTTCTAAATGCACACTTTTCTTTTTATATGTATTTTCCCTGTAAAAGCTTTTAATTCTTCTAAAAACTTTTATCTGAAAACCTTCTATCAAGGTTTACTATCTTGTAAGTCTTGATATTTTATTCATTAATTCATTCAAAGTCATTTGTTTTTGAAAGCCAATGGGGCCGGGCTCAGTGGCTCAGCCTGTAATCCCAGCACTTTGGGAGGCCAAGGCAAGTGGATTGCCTGAGTCCAAGGATTCAAGACCAGTCTGGGCAACTTGGCGAGACCTTGTCTCTACAATAAATTTTTTAAAAAATTAGCTGGGTGTGGTAGCGCGCACCTATAGTTCTGGCTAGTAGGAAAGCTGAGGTGGAAGGATCGCTGGAGCCCAGCAAGTCAACACTGGGGTAGCTGTGAGTATGCCACTGCACTCCACCCTGAGTGACAGAGAGATTGAAAGAAAAATGTTGTGAGATTGAAGAGATAGACAGAGATGGGTCTTGTAGGGTTTAGCAGGCTTGGTAGTAAAGATTTTGAGTTTAATTCTATATCCACTGGGAAGTAACAGATGGGCCTCAAGTAAGGAAGTGACATATATGTCTAAAAAGTTAATTCTAGAGTATTGGAGATACTGGACCTATTGCAACAGTCCAGAAAAGGGATGTGGGTGGCTTGGATTAGGGAGGAAATGGTGCAAATGGAGAGAAGAGGGTGGACTGGGTTTATATTTGGGGGGTAACCATAGGAGATGACAGAAGGAGGGAGAGAATCAAGCGTTACTCCCATGTTTCTGATTCAGGAATTAGGTGAATGGTGGTGCCCTTCACTAAGAAGAGGGAGACTAGGGAATAACAGGTGTGGAAAGAAAATTCACAAGTTCATTTCTGGATAAACTAAATCAAAGATGCCTATAAGACACCTAAATGTAGATAATAAATGAACATCTGTGCATGCCAAGGACAACTCAAAGGTATGGGTCAGGTTGGAGCGGAATTGGCATTCAAAGCCTATAGATGATTCTTTCAGCTCTCCAAGCTCCCCTCAGGAGAGAGTGTAGAGGGAGGAGAGGAGAGGGCTCAAGGCCAAGCCCTGGTGGGCTCCAACATTTAGAAGTTGGATAGCGGAAGCGGATCTTGCAAAAGAGACTCAGAAGAGGCAGACACAGAGTAGAAGGAAAGCCAGGAATGTGAGTGTCACAGTAAAGGAGACTGTCTTCAGAGGACGGTAAGAAACTAGACATCTTGACTGGCACAATTGCAGTAGAATGACAGTGGAGGAAGAGAAAAAGCTGGTTTATGGTGGCTTAAGGATTGGAAGGGAGAGGGACACAGTGAACATGTCAACAGTTCCTTTGAGAAGTTTGGATGCGAGAAGGAGCAGAGAAATGATGTAGCTGGAGAGGGGTAAAAAGAGAGGTTTTCTTTAGGAGGTATGAGTATACTTGTACACTAATGAAGGTTGGAGACAGAAAGAGAGAGAGAGAGACAGAGAGAGAGAGACAGAAATAGAGAGACAGATGTAAAGACTTTGAGAGAGAGAGAGAGAGAGAGAGAGAGAGAGAGAGAGAAGCAGAGAGACAGAAGTAAAGACCTTGAGGAGGCAGAAAGAAGGGGAGCCAGGAAGCCTGAGTTGATGGAGGTTGGCCATTGATAGGCAGATGGACCCTTGCTCGGCGATAAGAGGAAAAAGAGAAAAGGTGTGAGTCAATGCAAACAGGCACATAGATTTCAGAGTGGAAGCATGAGGACATTTCTCTTGTTCATTTTTGTTTTTTGAATATGTGTGTGAGACAAGATCAGCAGTTGAGAACCTGAGTGTAGACAGAGTAGAGGGGAAAAGATCTGGGAATATTATCTTGTTCAATGGGAAAATATGCTGACTAAGGAGAGAGGGAATTGGAATATCAGACCATGTTGAGGACCATTTTAGAAAATTCATTTAAAATGAAATCAAATTACCCACTGATTGTGAGATAATTTTCTACTTTTTGGAAATTATTCTTGCTAGTTTGTTATTCTGTATACTTGGTAACATAGGTTTACAAATGCTTTATTTCCAACTTCTTTTTTTTTTGAGTCTGAGTCTCACTCTGTCACCGAGACTGGAGTGCAGTGGCACACTCACAGCCACCACAGCTTCAACCTGTTGGGCTCAGGCGGTCCTTCTGCTTCAGCCTTCCAAGTAGCTGGAACTACAGGTGCATGCTATTGTTTTTTTTATTCTTTATTTTTTATTGTAAAGACGAGTTTTCACCAAGTTGCCCAGGCTGGTTTCGAACCCCTGAGCTCAGGCAATTCTCTCGCCTCAGCCTTCCAAAGTGCTAGGAGTACAGGCTTGAGCCACCGTGTCTGGCGTGAAATAATTTTCAGTGGTGCCAAACCTAGGGTTTAAATAATAGTGCATCTCAGAGTGAGAATGCTATATTCTTTTTTCAATTCTCTGTCAGTTAACTAAGGAGAAAGTCTCAATGTAATATTAGTATGTCCACAGCATCTCTCAACTTCTGCAAATGTTCCTTTTAATTCAAAATAGAGCAGACTTTAAACATGGAGTCTTCCATCTAAAACTACATCAAGCAGGGATTTAATAATACGTTGCTTTCATTGTACTTAATTTTTTTATGATTGTTATGTTTCTGTCAAGCAATACTGGTTTTCTATTTATGTTGGTGATATACAATTTACTTTAAAAATAGAATTCTTTGCATTTACAAAATGAGGCAATATAAAGAAAAATCTGTGGTAAATAATAAATAGTGTGGGAAGTATTGGGACATGACCAAAATGGTGACAGTGGCATAGAAAAGACAGGGAGTTGGGAAATAACTGCATTACCTCAAAGTGCCTGTTCTAATTTTTATTAGGGTGATAACAGTCTTTCATTCCTGTAAGTTAGTCTCAAAGATGTCATTGAGGTGGGATGGGTAGCCCTGGGGGTAAGAAACACATTGATGAGTTAACAGCCCAGTATCCCAGGAACACCACATGGGCTGATTAACAAGTGTACGTGAGTTAGAATAACAGGGAGATTCCAGGCAGAAGAGCAGACAATTGTACCACATGGGCAAGGCCCGCCCCCTCCCTGCTGTCCCCCAACTGCAGCCTCCTGTGACAGACTCCACCCCTGCTGCCATTGCATCCACCTACCTTCTCATTCTGCTACGGAACTGACTTCAGTGTGACCTGCCTGCCCTGCTGAGCAAGAGTGAATATTGGGGACACATTCCCAACCTGTTTCACTGTAGCATCTGCCTTTGGCTTTTGGGAGGGCCTGGATACAACCACTGGTTGAGCTGAGACACTGGGATTTTTTCCAGTCGGTAGTGCCATAAGGAAGCTTACCATTTCCCAAATTGAGAGTGTACCCTTCTTGGTAGAAGGAGAAAAGTCCCTCTTCTTGATCTCTTCTGGGTTTCTTTCTTTCTTTTTTTTTGAGTTGGAGTCTCACTCTATCACCCAAGTTGGAGTGCAGTGGCATGCTCACAGCCACAGCAGCTTTGACCTGCTGAGCTCAGGCAATCCTTTGACTACAGCCTTCCAAGTAGCTGAGACTACATGTGTGCGCCACCATGCTCGGCTAATTTTTAATTTATTGTAGAGATGAGGTCTCACCAAGTTGCCCAGACTGCTCTTAAATCTGTGGGCTCAGGCAATCCTCTCACCCGGGCCTCCCAAAGTGCTGGGATTATAGGCATGAGCCACCACACCTGGCTCTTCTGGGTTTCTAGCCATATATTTGGACTTGCTTCTAGCCGCATGGTATCATATAGGGTGACCAACTCTTCCCAATTTGCTGGGACTGCTCCTGTTTTGAAACTGAAAGTCACATTTCAGGAAATCCCTCAGTCAAACTGAGCTGATTGGTCACCCCAATCTTAGGTCTAGAGACAAGTGTACAATCCTGGGGTGATGTTTTTCTTGGACACTAAGGAATGTTTAAATGATTGTGTCTAGAGAACTGTATTTTGACAGTGTCAAAGGGTATTAAGTGATTTCCTCATTCAGATTTAGACTACAGTGAAAATATTAAAACTGTGCTGTTTTTGTCAATATAAGTTATGTAATGCACAGAAAGAAGGGGTTGTTGCATCAGCAGTGGCTTTAATTGGGCTGATCCAGGAAAACCTTCAAAGAACCATTCTTCTAGGCATGTTTCTAAAACCTGCTGTGTTCATAGTGAAACTTAAGCCCCAGTCAGCCTTTTATAGGTGGCATCAATCCGGTGGTGTGCCTGGCTGCAAAACAGGCTGTGCTTATTCAAAATATTTGGGATTTGTGGGTTACCTTAAGGTAATGCCAGCTACTATGATAAACAACTCCCAAGTGCATAATTTGTCACTCAATAGAAGTTAATTTGTGGCTGACATAAAGCCCAAAACAAATGCTGTGAATTGACTGGCAATTCTCCTCCAAGCAGGGATTCAGGAACCCAGGCTCCTTCCCTGACGTATGGCTTCCAACATTGTCCTGGTTATCTGCATCAAACCAATGGGAGGATAAAGAACATGGAGTAACACGCCTAGGCGGTTTGGGGGCGGGGGCAACTTGGATGTGGCCACTTTATCCATTCACATCCCACTGGATACCTCAGTCACAGGCCAGACCTAACAGCAAGACAGTCCTAGAAATGCTGTCTAGACAGTGCCCAGGAAGAAGAGAAAATGGGTTTGGTGAAGCTAGAAGTCTCTATCACAGACTTGTGTCTTGTGTTTTTCTCACTATTAAGCAGAGACAGATTTAATCCTGAATGTTAGAATCCAGGGAATCTTGGGAATGCAGACACAGTGGGATTAAGTTCTGGTGGGTTCCCTTCTCCTTTCTAAACATAAGCCATCATACTTCCTAATCCTTGGAACGTGAATATGTTCCCTTACATGGCAAAAGGGACCTTGCAGATGTGATCAAGCAAAGGATCTTGAAATGGAGAGATTATCCTGAATTATCCAAGTAGGCCCAATGTGTTCACGAGAGGTCCTTACAAGAGGGAGGCAGGAGGGTCAGAGAGGGATGGAGATGTTTGATGGAAGCAGAAGTCAGAGTGACATGGGGCCAGGAGTCAAAGAATGTGGACAGCCTCTAAAAGCTGGAAAAGGCAAGAAAACATCTTCCCCCTTGGGGTCTCCAGAAGGGATGCAGTCCTGCTGACGTTTTTATTTTAGTCCATTGAGACTGATTTTGGACTTCTGACCTCCAGAACGCTAAGATAATTAGTCCCCACACATAAGTCAGTAGTTTTTTCTCCCAAAAAACTACAGCTCATTTGGGTCAAATAAAAATAGAGTCTGTTTCTTAATGTGTCATCTTAAACTCTTTAGGAAAGGACATAAGACAATAAGTAAAAAGAAATACACTTATAACATACTAATGACCTTTCTGGCTGAAAATGGTTAGAGTTCCCCTATCCCTATGCGCAATTTCATGAAACTCATTTAAGTCTCTGCTAGCTTCCTCTTGCTGCAACAAACTACCACAAAGTTGGTGGCTTAAAGCAACACAAATTTATTATCATAGGGTTCTGGGGGCTAGAAGTCCAAAATTAGTCTCAGTGGGCTAAAGTCAAGGTGCCAGCTTTTCTTCTGGAGGCTCCAGGGAAGGAACCTCTAACCTCTGCTTTCATCAGCACATCGCCACCTCTCTCTGACCCTCCTCCTGCCTTTTATAAGGACCCTTGAGATCCCATTGAGCCCACTGTGTAACTCAAGTAATTCAGGATCACTTCTCCATCTCAAGATCCTTAACATAATCACAGCTACAAAGTCCCTTTTGTCCCATGAGGTAGCATATTTACATGTTCCAAGAATTAGGATGTGGACAACTTTGGGCGGGTGAGGAGCTGTTCTTCAGCCTACCATAAGATCCTAAACCTCTGCCTTGAGTGATCATCAGCAGATCTGAATATATATTGAGAGGAAAAACAGATCTGATCATAACATTGACCTGACTGAAGCTGGAACGGGGTAGGTAGCAATCTGTGGGGCTCTTGGGGGACCAAATTATCAGGAAATGTAAAGACCATGAAATCATGGTATCAGCACACAGCAGGAAACAGGAAAACAAGCAGATAAACAAATGATAATCTGTGACCATCTTCACGGAAACTCATGAATGTATGGGTGGAAGCACATCAGAGTCTGTGCAAAGATAAAAAGAGAAATGAACAGCTGTAGTTTTGTGGGACCATATTGTAGTCAAATAAAAATCAGTTCCCAGAACTGACCAAAGGATTGTCGCAAGATCATGAGATTGAGCTGGGAGGAGACTTTAGTTCCCCACATTATGCTAGGGGTCTGAGCCATAAATGGAGGGTCTGACAGCTCTTATTTTGCCATTGGTTTAATCACCCATTAGTTCATGAAAGCACTTTGGGGAATCCGCTGACACCATTAGGACTCAGTTCCAACCAAGAAGGAGAAATTCGTTTTGTGGAAATGAAAGTAATCTTAAGGAAAGAGACCATGGAGTGTCATACATGCATCGGGGGGAGAACAAAGAGAATTCATATTTGTTCTAGATGCCATGGTAGGTGCCTAACTACATTATGTTTTTAAAATAATGCAATAATTCTATGAAGTAGATATTTGTATTAGTCATCTATTGCTGCATAAGACATTACATCCACATTTAGTGACTTAAATCAGTTATGATAATCTATTATTAATATCCTTTATGGTTCTGAGGGTTGATCAGGCTCGTCTAGGAATTCTGGTTTGGGGTCTCTCCTTGTTTGCAGGCAGACTGTGACTGGGCCCAGAATGTTCCTGAAGGCTTCTTAGCGTATATGTCTGGTGCCTGAGGAACTGGAATAACTGATAGCTGCACGGCATTCAAACTTCTTATGTGGTGGTTCTGGATTGCCGGATAAAATGTAGGACACTCACTTCATTTAAATTTCAGAGAAATGAACAATACTTTTTCATTAGAAGCATGCCCGATGCAATGTTTGGGACATACTTATACAACAAAATGGCTTGTTTTTCTGAGATTTAAATTTAAATGGGTGTTCTGTGTTTTTATTTGCTAAATTTACCAACCCCATTCCAAAGACACATGTTCTGAGAAAGAACAAGGCAGCAGCCATGTTGCCTTTTATGGTTTAGTCTCAGAAGTTGCATAGCTTTCTCCTGCCTGCCTAGAGAACGAGTGTCAATATCACATCATAAGAGAAGCATATAACATGAAGCACACACACACATTTAATTTATTGGTGTGGCCATCTTTGGAAAGTGCAATCTCTAGAGTAGTTCCCTTTTGTACTGATGAGAAAACCGAGGTACAAATGAGAAGTGAAGTGATATTGCCAATAGGTGAGAGAGCCAGGATTCACATCCATGGCTGCTTGGATCCAAAATCCAGTTCTGAACCCATGATGGCCAAGGGGAGAAAATTTTGTAGCTAAACATGCACTCTAGACTGTAGGGAGGCAGATTTCCCAAAGATTAGGCGAGAGAGAGACCAGTTGTCCTGGTCAGGGGCTTTCAAATGAAGGATGTCTCAAGAGAGTTGAGAGGCGCTTAGAAGTGTCGCTCTGAATCTGCAATTGCAAATGATTCTTCTCCAGAAGAAGAGGGGAAGGGGGCTAATAAAACCAGAGACCGCACAGGAAATTCTCTGATGCTCTCCGATTTTAAAAGGACAGAGACAAAAATGGGAAGGAAGAGTACTTACCCAAAGACAAAAAGAAATTAGTGCTGAGAATTGTAGGAATAGCAGCAGGAAGTGTTTACACACCAAAAGATCTGAGGGAGAATGTTCAGGAAACCAAGCAAAGGCTAGACTTGCTGCTTGGGGTTAATGGTGCAGCATTTTATAGGTCAAAAAAGCAAGGAGTTCTTCCAAGGAAATGAACTCGAAACTGAACCGGACTCTGGAACACAGGAGAGGATCGATACATACTGGTTCAATGTATGAACAAACAATTATGTTTAAGAGAGAACTGAAGATGATGCCAGGAGAGGCCACAGTAAGAAAGCACTGAGCCTTCTAGTGCAGGACTACTGCTGGGTAGGATGCTCAGAGCACAGACTATACAGAAAAGAAAAGTAAGGTGAGAAAATACCAGCCCAATGTACAGAAAGAATGATTAATGACAATTGAGGTGGGCTATCTGGCAAAAATTAGGATTCTGAGTTTATTGCAGAATTGGCAAAAGAAGTTTTGACTCAGAAGTTTCTTTGGTTTGAAATGGTTAACATGCTAAATGTAAACATTTGTTTTAAAGGACTGTTTGCTTTAGTAAAATTTCTAGACTCTCCTAATCCTGTGTTTTCTTGCTAGGAAAACAACTTCAGTTCAGTTTCCTGTTTGGGAGAGAGGTAGTACCAAGAGTTAACTTTTACTCAGATGTGGCTTAGATGTGCCTTAGAGTTGAGTGCAGTTTACTAAGAGAAGAGATACCTTGAAACTGTTTCAGTATTTATCACCAAGAAGAACAGGGAAGTTTTTCTGGTAAAATGAACAGTACGTTACAATAAAAAGTTTGCTTTTGGTTTAGTTGTGCTTTTAAAATTTGGATTAAAGGTAATAAAAGTGTAAAAAAAGTAATAAAAAGTGTAATCAAAAAAAATTGCTTGATTTCCATTTATGAATAATTGCTGGGGTTTTCCATGACACTATTATGAGATTTGCATTCAAAATGTCTGTAGGTGAAAACCCTTTTTGCTTATTTTGGTATTTAGAAATCTATTGCCAGCCACCAAAAACAAAGGACCTCAGACACACTTATCTGATCATTACTTTTTGAATTCTTGCCATGTGCAGGCTCTATTGTAGGCACTAGAGAGAGCAATGAATAGGATAGGCCCCGTTAAACAAATAATCAAATTAAAAAAAAATATATATATATATATATATGACTTGAGAGAGTACTATATGTCATAAAGAAAATAAAATAGGTAAAGGGATATGAAATGATCACAGAGGCTTCTAATTTAGATACTTAGATATGATTTTTATAAGATGGTGCCATAAGACCATAGATTAAATGGGAAGCCAGCTGTTTTGTATATAGTAAGTATAATAAAAAAAATGTTATCTCTATAATAAATGCTATAAAATCCATTTATTTATTTAATTAATTAGTTAGCTGTTTGGTGGATGTTGGGAACTGGTTAGCGAGTCTGCATGTGATTGCTGTTTCTGCCTCTGAAGTCAGCAGGGTGCAGAAGTGATGAAAGTGAAGATAAGAATGAGTTAGAAGCCGGACGTGGTGGCTCATGCCTGTAATCTCAGCACTTTGGGAGGCAAAGGAGAGAGGATTGCCTGAGTCCAGGGGTTCGAGACCAGCCTGGGCAACTTGGCGAGCCCTCATCTCAACAGTAAATCAAAAAATTATCCAGGTGTGGAGGCGCATGCCTGTAGTTCCAGCTACTTGGAACTGAAGCAGAAGGATCGCTTGAGCCCAGCAGGTCGAGGCTGTGGTGGCCATGAGCGTGCCACTACACTCCAATCTGGGTGACAAAGTGAGACTCCTACTACTAAAAACAAACAGAAAAAGAATGAGCTAGAATTTCACTGGTCTTTCAATGCCTTCAAGCCTCCAACCTTGGTACACTTTGTCCAGGGCTGAGTGTGCACCTGGCCAGGAGCTGGAGGAACTGGAGAAAGATCCAGTGGGAAGTAGAGGAGCTCTGGTCCAGCTGTGTCCAACAGAACGAGCTGACAGGTGAGCAGCAGCCTGAATGTGCTGCAGCAGCCCCTGGCGACCCATGTTCACTTTCCTTGCTAAACAAGAACGTGTTGCTGCTTTGTTTCTGCCTTCCAAATCATGCATACAGTGTCTCGTGGGCCACGCTAACCTGAAACTACGCAATGAGCGGAATTCTGAGAAATGACGCTCCAGCTCCCTGAGTGGACACAGAACAAGCCCACCACAGCTTGTTCTAGCAACAGCAGATGTCCAGGGTGGCTCACTTCCCTGTCTTTCCTCCTGTCCTGCCTTCTCAGTGCGGACCTATTTAATACAGTAGCCTGTCCTCTCTAGCCCCAACTCAATACTTCCTGTTCCCCTTTAATGCCACTTTATTTTCCCTAGCATTCAGCACCTTCTTATAGGCTATATAATCAATTATGATCCTGCTTATTGCCGGCTAATCGTTCCCATCAGTAGAATGGAAGTCCTACAATCACGTAAATATTTTTCCATTTTGTCTTATGATATATCCCAAGCACCTGGAGCAGCCCTGCCACATCATTGGCCTTGAACACAGAGTGTGGAGTGAAAGAACGAATGTGACCGAAGCAAACAGGTAAAGTGGCAGGGATGAGTCTGGAGAAGCCAGCGGCCAGGCCAAGTAGCGTGGATTTTGTTCTAAGTGAGCTGAGCAGCTTTTGGAAGATTGTCATCTGAGGAGTCAAGTGCTGTGTTTGATGTTTTTGAGATGACTCTGGCAGTGTGTGTGTGGGAAGGGGAGGAGGTGCGGATACGAGAGGGGGTGAGCCTGGAAGCAGAAAAACCAGGTGGGAGGTAATCGCAATTGCTCAGTCGGAGCGACAGTGGCTTGGGCTATGGTGACTGTAGAGAATGGGAGGCAGATGGTTGAGGCTCTATTTTGATGGGCAAGCTATCAGCACTGCCAATGGGTTAGACGGAGAGGATGAAGGTCACTCAGGGTTTTATCTCAAGCTCCAGTGGTGGAAATGGGGGTGCCATTAGCAGAGACAAAGACTGGAAAAGGAGCAGGCTGAGGACAAAAATTGAGATTTTCATTCACCAGGTATTTGCTGAGCCCCTGCTATGTACTAGGAGCATCAGTGAACAGGCTGGACTGAAATCCTTCCCCAAAAGGAGCTTACATTGTACGGGGAAGAAAACCCAAACGGGAGAGTGAGAGAGTCTTTAAGATATAGTAGTTAAGAAGCGACAAGATGAAGGATAGGAAAGGGGGAGAGTGCAAGGAGGTTGTCATTTAAGATAAGGTGGCCAGGGAAGGCCTCCTTGACCTTGGAAGGGATGAGGGTGGAAGCCACGAATTCACCTGGCGAGAGAACTTTCCAGGAAGATGGAATGGCAAGTTCTCCTATGGTGGACCCTATCTTTGGTAGAGAGAAAGGAGACCAGCATGGCAAGGACTCTAGAGGGCGGTGGGACAGGAGGACAGAGAAGTGACCGTTTGGGTGTATAGACCAGACCGTTTCATGGATTTGTATTTGAGGTGAGATGGGGAGTCATTAAAAGCAGAGAAGTAACACGAGTTGAGTTAATGTTTCTGAGATGCTCATTGGACGTCCCAGTGGAGACATCAAGAAGGACATTGGATATAAACCTGGAACTTGGGAGAAATCCTAGCTGGGTATGGGCAACATTAGCGTACAACAGAATGTAATGCCATGAGATACGGTCAACCAAAGGAACATTATAGACAGGGAATAGCAAACAAAGGCAGCAAAAATTCAAGAAGAAAGTGTCACGTACAGAGACCCCAGACATCTGCAGTAATTCCTGGTTCTACTCCTTTCATTGGGTGACAACTCTTGGGAACAATAGTTGATCTAGTTCATGTACCGCGCTCTGAGTGTCCAGAATGAAAGATATTTACAAATCCACAGCGCATATTACATGTGTGCATATTGTAGCTCTCTGAAAGAAAAGCTGTCGCTATAAAGTGGTGGCAGGTGGGCAGATGTAGCTGACAAGACCAAGAAGTGATCAAAGATTCTAGCACCATTAGCTCCAGGCGAAGTCCGGCGTCCTGGACTGTTGTTGGCAGAGGTTTTGTGCAATGAGGCCATTTAAGGTCATGGTCAATTCGAAGTTTTTACTCCAAAGCTACTCTTGCCTGTTCGCAGACAGTCAGGTGCTACCAGTAGTATTTTAGTAAACCAGCTCTCGGGTTGGATGAGGTAAGGGAGGAGCTCTGATTCATAGTGTTTGCCAATTTCCGTGGTGTATATCCTTCTGCCACAGCCAATTTCAAGTTAAGCCAGTTTCAATGGTTTAACAACTGGCTCTCACAATTCCTGCAGTTTTCTTGAACATTTAATAGCTGGCTCCGGTCCACCAGCTTATTTTCTCCATAACCCAGGGTCAGGTTATACTTTCCAAGCCCTGGTTCCTGTGGCTTCTCAGATTTTCTCCACTTCCTGCATCCATGCCCACAGTTCACACTGATGATAACCGAATGCCCACGACAATGACATTTATCTCTGAGATGAGGACCTCTTCCTCTGTTAGTCTCTTTCAGCCATGACCCCAAGAAGGCATCAGCAGTGGTTGCTGAGTTGAACTGCTGTCCTTTTCATATCCTACTGCAGGATACCAGTCCTCAATTGGGGTAAGCCATGTCTCCACATATATATGACTCTGTCTCATTAAATTATTTTGAGGCCTTCTATAGCAAGGGCCCTGAACTGATGCTGGGAATACCAAGGGCACAAATTCTGTCCTCCGGGTCTTATAAAAGAATAATAACAAAAAAAGAGAAATACTACCTAGAAAGGTTATTATTTATTTTTATTTTTATTTTTGTAGAGACAATGTCTCACTATCTTGGCCAGGCTGGTCTCAAACGTCTGGTCTCAAGGAATCCTCCAACCTCAGCCTTCTAAAGTTCTGGGATTATAGGCATGAGCCACTGTGCCCGGTCTGTTATTATTATTTTTAAAGTCAGCAAATGTTCTATGCAAGATGAAGGACACAGACGGTGGCTGCTGCAGAGGTTCACATAGGCAAAGTGAGGTAGGTTTGCGCAGGAAGTGTGGAGCTAGAATCTGCTGATGTGTCCGCTGAGCACCACTCACAACTTGAGGACGGGATTCCATTTGATTTTCGTTTGCCACTTTGCATCAAAGATGACATCATTCTCAAAAGCACTTTAGTGATCAACAAGATGCGGTGGACCTCAGGAGCGTGCATTGGAACAAAGACACAGCACATATACTGCATGTATTTATTTAAATCTGTGCACTACTCTCCCCACCCCCACTGAAAATTTCCCCTTATTTCTAAAAGCCCTATATATGGAAAACTCAGCATCCTTTGGTACTCATTTCTACTAAGGGGGGGTGGGAATAGGACTCTACTAAGCTGATTCACTACATTAGAACCCAGTGGCCTTTCTCCCATAGGTACATTGTGTTTGGAGAAATGAGCAAAACAACGTGATTAGCGAGTCAGTGGGCTCCCTACTGGTCCTTGCAGCCTCTGTTTCCGTGTTCATCAGCAGAGCTGGCATGAAGCAGCTTGAGTAGGCCGTGGGGCTGGGAGAAGAAGGGAGACCACCTGCACCGAAGTGCGGCTACCTCCAGGTCTCCGGGACAGGAGGCATTTGTGGTCAATGGAAGACATGAATGTACGTTGTCACCCTTTTTGTACATGTGATGGTGATTTGTAGATGTGACAGTGATTTGAGAGAAACTGCACAAGGCAGAAGACATCCAGACAGCAAGGCTGCTTTCACTGGTGACATTTGTGCCACATTCCTCCTTGCCCCTGGTGAGCCTTGCAACACTAGAGACTGATGGCTGTGGGCGCCAAGTAGCTGATTGGGAGCCCCAGGAGGCAGCAAATATAAATTAGTCTTCAGGCCCCAGGAGGCAGCAAATACAAATTAATCTTCAGGCCCACCCATTCCCCTGAAACACACCACTTGCTAAACTATGACTTTCAAGCCAAGAGCAGCAATTTTCCATAGTTCAAGTCTGGATTTTACCTCCTGGAAAAGGCTATGAAACCACATGGGTCAGAAAAACTAAAGGTGTTTTTATTTTTATTTTTTTTTAATTTTTGCATGGAGCACCAGAGGGATAATGCCAAGATTCCAGATGTACAGCAGCTGGATAAAATGTGTGTGCAAAAATCTGCACAGTGACTTCAGAAGGGGAACTGCTGCAGGCTTCTAAAAACAGATCCTTGACTTCCTTTCTTTCTTTCTTTCTTTCTTTTTTTTTTTTTTTTTTAGCTTATCTGAACCTCTGGACTCACTCTTGGAAAGAAATAAAGAGAAAAAACTGTTGGCACTGGCTGTTTTGTTTTCTCAATTTTCTTGTCAACTGACTCATGCTTTAAAAAAAAATGTCAATTTCAATCAATTTTAATTCCACAGAACAGAAAAATAGAGAATTTATAGACCACTATTGGAACAAAGGAACCATCTGGTTTTTAGAGTATAATTTCTCTCTGAAATAATAGTTCTTGTCAAGTAATAAGATCATTTATTTTTTCTCACTGTACCACTGTGACTATTCCTATTTTTCATAGAGCCACAGAGCCCAACTCAGGTGAATTTCTTGGAAAAGGCCCCTCCTCCCCTGCATCGGTGGGCTTCTGCATCAGGCCTTTGGGGTAATTGGCACCTCTGTCCCTTTAAGTAGGGAAGGCTTTGCTATCATGGGAAGCAGCCCAGGCCACTCATGGAGGTCATCCAACCCTGGTTATCCCGGTTCATTTGTCATTTTATAGTGACAATTCTCACTTTTGTCCAGGAATCTCCAGAGAGGTTTTACAACACTGTGACTAAGACTCAGTCATGTGCTGGTGGCTCCCACAGACTAAAGATTTACTCCCTTGAAAGCCAGAGGTGGCTCTGTGAATTGGGCAGAGCCTTATGTAACCCATGTAACAGCAACCAGGTGTCTTCAAATCTTCCAGCCTCTGGGCTCCCTCTTTCCTGCTGGTGTGATGCTCACTGGCTCCCAGCCCCACCCTGCATCCTGGGGCCAGCTTGCATCCACTCCAAGGTTTCTGTAGACTCCTAATGGAGACATGCGTTCTGCTCCCTGCCCATGCCTCAATGACTTCTCTGGTTTGTTTTCTTGCTCAAAAGTTCCCTTTTGTGGGTCCTGTTTTCTCTGTCTTTCTCTCATCTATCCAAATGTCGAACGCAACCCTTTTTCCATAAGGCACCACATCACAAGATGGTGGCTCTTGGCCAACTTTACTGAGGGTGTGGGGTGATGGGGCAGAGTTGCAATAGAACATTACGCAGCAGTGACCTATGTGTGAATTTCCTTCTCAGGCCCTCCATCTCCTGCTGTGATGCTGGAGCCTCTTTCGCTCCTGGGAAATGGTCTTATTACTCCCAGGATTACTCCCATTTCTCCTGCCTCCTGCCCTCTGGTCATCCTGCCATCTCTGCTAGGATGCGCTGGAATCTTTTTTTTTTCCTCTTTTTATTTTAAAGCACTGAAATATTTACGTTCTTCCTACTTTATGTTGCTTCTAAGCTTTCTAATCTCATACTTTCTCAGGCAGATTATGCCCAGGGTGCCTGCCTTTCCTCCCTGCAGCACTTAGCCCATCAAAACACTGAAGGATTCTCAAGGATAAAAGAAAGAAGCAAATGGGTACAATGTGTACAGATGGGGGTGATGGGTACACTTAAAGCCCAGACCAAAACTATCTGTACCCCTTAAAGCTATGAAATAAAAATAAATAAATAAAAGTTATTTTTTCAGATTACAGCAATAAAATCTGAAACGTAACAGTAAAAAAAAAAAAAAGTAAAATAAATTGTGAGCCTTAAGAAAACAAAAACAAACAAAAGAAGCAAGAGTCCGCAGCAGAGAGGAATTATGCCATTCTTCTAGAAGGCAGCAGTGGCCACAATCAATAGTTTGGGTATTGGCTTTATTTCTCACTAAGTCATATTGTACTTTTTAAGTCTGGGATCATGCAGGTTCTCCGCTGCACTGTGATTTAGGTTCAGATACATATTAAGTGGCTATTATGTGCCAGTGGGTACTACAGATACAAGAATGAACAAGGCAGGCATGTTCTCTGAACTCACGCAGCTGATGCAGATAATCATGTGAGGACTGTGGAGGACGCTCGAATGTGCTTAGGTCCCATTCCAACTACATGCTATTTTGCCTCTCTGGAAAGTTGACGGGCAAGTGAGGCCTAGAGAAGAGCTTGTGCCTCACAAGCTTGGAGACCACGCAGCTCAGATTGTCCTTGAGGTCTCTGGAGCCCCAGAAGCCATAAAGTCTTAGAATTGTCACCCAATGTCTATTCTGGCTCTGCGTCTGCCTCTGGCCAGGGGCTCCTGGCCAGTGCTGGGGACACACATTCACCATCTGGTTAGTAACTAGAGAAGAGGTGAAAGATAATGTGTATCCAGAGAGACATCAAGGCTGGGGCCACAGAATACCCAAAGAAACAGCAGCACTATGTTTCTGTTTTGTGACCACATCTATGGACACCATGTGATTCCTCAGAATTAGGTGCACAGTGAGCCACTAAAGCTTCTTAAATTCACAAGCACATAAATCCCCAGGGGATCTTGTCTAAATGTAGATTCTAATTCAGTAGCTCCAGAATGGGACCTGAGATTCTACATTTCTGACAAGCTCCTGGGTGGTGAGTCTCCATGATCTAAAGGGGTCTACCAACACAATGTCCACAGTTCTGAGTCATGATGTAAGCGAAAAGGACAAGGGCAACAGAAACACCCAAGACAAGGACAAGAGACACATGTCAATGACTAAGAGGGAAACAGATTTCTTTTCCCTCTGCTCTTCCCAAGGCTGGAGTTCTTGCTCCTGTGATGGATCTGAGCTGCTGATGGTCATTCTTTCCCTTGGCAGACTCCCTGCTTCCCTTAAATTTTCTTATCTGGTCAATGATGAAGCCACTCTTCCAAGACTCTTTCCAGTTAGTAAGAAAAGCAATTCTGAGTCCCAAGATAGAATTTGACTTTTTCTTGAATCAAAGTTCTATGGCATTGGCCTAAGGGAGGAATTACTCTCCTCATATTGCCAGAAGAGTTGGTATGACTTATAGCAGGCCTGTCTGTTACCTTGTTTGTTCATCACAACAAACCTGTAAGGAGTTTTTTCTATCTCCATTTATAGACGGGGAAACTGAGGCTCTGAGAGAAATCAGTTAACATGTCCAAGGTCATGCAGCTGATCATTTGCAGACTGATCATTGCAGACCTGACTCAACAGACTAAGGTCCTTCTACCACATCTCATGGTCTTTCAATGTTCACAGTTATTTACAAAGCTTGAGGCTTGCCTGGATTTCAGACACTCTGAGATCCATTAATTTCTGACCCTGCTACCAAACAGGATGACCCTAGATTACTATAGAAAAGAGATGCGTTGTTAAGAACCAGAAAAAATTTATAAAACAGACCAATGAATTCATCTCAACAAATTTTTTGAATTTCAAGGGGAAAGGAGAAGAAGAAGAAGAAAAAAACATGTAAGCATCCAGGAAAATGACTGCAAATAAACATCAGTTTGCCTTTAGATTTCTCCTCCATTACATGAAACAAAGGTAACTGAACAACACCTGCATAATTTTAGGGGAAATGTTTATGAATTGCTAATTCTACATTCACCCAAGTTATGTTCACCTACACATGAAATTATCAGACAGTCTAAGCCTCTGAAAATCAACGACCTACATGCCCTGCTTGAAAAAATTATCTAAAGAACATTGATCAACTGATAGATGAAGTAAAAAAAAAAAAAACTTAAGAAAGGGAAAGCACAGTATAAGTATAAGTGTGTGGGTATTAAAGTATGAAATTGGCCGGGCTCGGTGGCTCAGCCTGTAATCCTGCACTTTGGGAGGCTGAGGTGAGTGGATTGCCTGAGTCCGCGGGTTCGAGACCCACCTGGGCAACTTGGCGAGACCTCATCTCTACAATAAATTCAAAAAAAATCAGCCGGGCGTGGTAGCGCACGCCTGTAGTTCCAGCTACTTGGAAGGCTGAGGCGGAAGGATCGCCGGAGCCCAGTAGGTCGAGGCTGCGGTGGCCGGGAGTGGCCACTGCACTCCAGTCTGGCGACAGAGTGAGACTCCAACATAAAAAAAAAAAAAAAAAAAAAAAATTAAAAAATAAAATATGAAACTAATTAAAAGTGAATCTAAATAATTATTGCTAGTGTGGCTATAAAACTTAATGTAAATATTTAAATAATTACTGAAAGAAAAGACACATTTAGTAGTGATAACAATTCAAACCCAAAATTCTTCTAAATAAACCAAAGCTTGGAATGGTTGGAAGAAGGAGAAAGTAAGCAATGTACTAAATATCATATCTTACATGAGAGAAAGGCAATAGGTATTATTTCAATCTTGACATTGATAGTTAGAGAAAAATAATTCAAATGAATGTAAGCCAGTAGCATAGTAAGAGAGGATCCATTGTATTTTTTCAAATTATTAGAAAGAAAAAATAAAATATGAAAGATACTGCAACATGTACATAGTCATTGTCCCTAAACAGTGGGATGATGCATGATTTTATTGTCTTCTTTGTATTTTCTAAATTGCATATAATAATCATGCTACGAAACTGTTATGGAAAATAATTTCTCCTTTTTGAAAACCACACACACATCTAACAAACCAGCTTTACACAGTTCATCACACCAAATAGCTGTGCTGACTAGATTTTTCCCTTTTAGTCATTGGTAGTCCAGCATGAAATTTATCTATCACAAAGTCTCAGATGTAGGAATGAATAATTGATATATCTGGAACCTTCTATGAAGATATCAGATGACCTTTGCTTTTGTGAAGAGCATCAGATGAAGGGAAAACTTAACTACTTTACACCAAGAGCTGTGATCACTCAATCACCTGGGCAGAACGTCTTCTTTTTAAGCACTTCATTGTCAGCTCTTTGAAAGTCATAATTGCCATCATCACCACCACCACCACCACCACCACCACCATTGTTATCATTAGCATCATCATATCTATCTTTTATTGAGCACCTATCATGTGCCAGGTTAGGTAGCTAATATCTTACACAGATGATCTCCTATTAATTCTCACTACTACTCTATGGGATGAGAATGCTTGGCTCCTTCTTACAGTTGAGGAGGTAAGTTCAGAGTTTACTCGCCTGCCTGATGGCTGATGACTACAACAGCGATTTTTTTAAAACAAGTATAAACATTGTATTTTAATAATAAAACAGATACTACTCACTCTTGAAGACTAGAGGAAAGAAAAAACATGCCTAGCTCTGCATCCCCATATAGCTATGTGACACTGCAGCTAACAATATCACTGTCATTCATTCGTTCATTCACTAGAATATTCAACAGCTACATTGGTATGCCTCTAGGAGAGGCACAGCCCTAGGAACATGAGGTCTGCACAGACCAAAAAGGCATGTTCCTTGGACATAGTTAGGAGAGGAGATAAGACAAGGATAATTACAATGCAAGTCAAGACACGGGAAATGTGCCAATGAAGACAAATGCAAAATGCTATGAGGGCTCAAAGAAGCAAATGCCAGTCAGAGGTGGACCCAGGTTGACGGAGGAATTTGTGGAAGAGACTGTTTATTCCCTGAGCTGCCAGGGACAACAGGGACTAGGGAGATCCCAAGCCTTGCTGAGGAAGTTGCAAGGACTCCGGTCTGGCTGCAGGGAGGTGCAGCTGCCGGCAAGGAGGGATGGATGATTATGGGGGTGTGGGGGGAGGCGGGTGTAAATGATTCATCAGAGGCCTTAAACCTTATTCAAAAGGTGCTGGGACAGGTTATGGAAAAGCAGGCTATGACCACTACTGTGCTTTAGGGAGTGTAACTTACTCATGCTAGGGTGGTGAGGATTCGAGAAAATGGAGACAGGTCAGAATGAATGGAGCGGCATGGGAGGGACAGACAGTCCTACATTCCAAGCCTGGGCAACCAAAGCCTTCACAATGGCCTAGGTGGTCTCCACTCTCCACCTCCCCACTGCTCTCTGCTCATCTTTCCTCCTTTCCTCCCCTTGTTCACATGACTCCAGTCCATGGTTTCTTTACTCTTCAAACATAGGACATACTCAGCCATGAGGTCTCTGCACCCATTCTCTTGCCTTAGAGCCTCGTCCCCAGATATTTGCATGGTTCACACTCTCTCTTCCTTCAAGTCATTGCCCCGGTGTCCCCTTCTTGCTGAGGCCACCTCCCTACACTCCCCATTCTCCTTATCCTGCTACATTTTCCTCTGTAATGAATAGTATCTTCTAACATACTATAAATTTTACTTATTTGTTACATTTTATTGTCTGCTAGCCCTCATCAGCATGCTGACTCCGTGAAGACAGGGTTTTTTTGTCTGATTTGTCTGCTGCTGCAACCTGCAGCTGGCACAGAGTAAGTGCCCATTTAAAATATGTGCGGTGGTGATAGTGACATGGACAAAACCCGGGTGTCAGGGAAGAGAGAGCTGGCATTGGTAGCAGGAGAAATGGTGGTTGGCCCAGAGAGTTTGTTTTAAGGGGTTGGTGGGATGCAGGACAAAGTGGGAGTGTGTGAGCGCAAGTAAGAGTCAGGGCCACCCTGGAGGCTTGGGACTGGGAACTGTTCATATGGATTGAGAGGGACAGGGAGAGAGAGAGGGAGAGGAAGGGAGGGAGAGGGACAGAGGGAAATGGAGGGAGGAGGAGGGAGAGAGGGAGAGAGAGAACTTCTGGACAGTAGTGAGAAAGCACAGCACCAGAGATGTCAAGTTTTGTAAATCAAGGGAGGAGAAAATTTCAAGGAGTAGGTAATCAAATGTGACCCACACTGCAGAGACATCAAAGAGAGTGTCACATTGTAGAGACACCAAAGGAGGCTTGGGAGTGAGGAGAGGCCATGTGGGGATCACTGGTGTCCTTTCGGAGGGGTTTTCAGTTGGGTGGCACAGGCAGAGACCAGACCCAGGCAGTACGATGTGGCAGCCACGTGTGGCTGTGGAGTGTGGAAATGTGGTTAGCCCAAGGGGAATGTGCTTCTGGTGCAGAGAACAGTATCTTATTCATAATTTTTATATTGGTCACCCATTGAAATGATAATTTCATCTCAAGTATATTAAGTGAAATTAGGATACATTCGATTAAACAAAATATGTTATTATTATTATTTTTTGAGTCGGAGTCTCACTCTGTCACCCAGGCTGGAGTGCAGTGGCACACTTACGGCCATCCCAGCATCGACCTGCTGGGTTCCCGTGATTCTTTCGCCTCAGTCTTCCAAGCAGCCAAAACTACAGGTGCGCTACCACACACCTGTAGTGGTCTTGAACCTGCGGGCTCAGGCAATCCACTCGCCTTGGTCTCCCAAAGTTCTGGGATTACAGGCTGAGCCACCAAGCCCGGCCAACAAAATATGTTATTAAAAGTAGTTTCATCTCTTTTTTTTGGTATTTCACTTTTTTAATGCAATTACAAGGAAGTTTACAATTACATGTGTACTCACGTGTTTAACCCGCTGGGCTGGGCCAGGGGTTAAAAGTTAGCAGTATACGTTGATGTAATCTCTCCCTGCCTCCCTCCTTCCTTCTTCTTCCCTTCTCTTCCCCTCCCTTCCTCATTTTCTCCCTCCCTCTCTTCCTTTCTTCTTCTTTTTTTTTTTTGAGTTGGAGTCTCACTGTCGCCCAGACTGGAGTGCAGTGGCTGCCCCCGGTCACTGCAGCCTCGACCTGCTGGGCTCCCACGATCCTTCTGCCTCAGCCTTCCAAGTAGCTGGAACTACAGGCGCGTGCTACCACGCCCGGCTAATTTTTTTATTTATTGTAGAGATGAAGTCTTGCTTGCCCAGGCGGGTCTCGAACCCGCGGGCTCAGGCAATCCACTCACCTCAACCTCCCAAAGGCGCGGGATTATAGGCTGAGCCACCGAGCCCGGCTCTCCCTTTCTTCTTTCCTTCCTTCTTTTTCTTCCTCTCTCTCTGGCTCTCTTCCTTTCTAGAAGCAAATTTCTTTTAGCAGCTACCTTGTTTTCTGAATACACTCAAGTAGTTAAACTTACATTCTCAATAAAAATAGATGCTTTCCATAATATCAAACCACCAAATTGTTTTAGCAGTAAGTTGCCTGGAACTATATTAAAGTCAGTGATATGTAGTCCATTAGCTGTACCAAGTTCTTAGCCCCCCTAGGAGGAAAAAAAAACTGAATAAATGAGGCTTCTACTACACTAAGCAGCAAATAAATGAAGGTCTTTGAAGAAGCCACCTACGTGAAGTCCTGGAATTGTAATTACCCAACCCTCCAATTTGGCAAACAGAGGTTTTCTTACAATACAACCATCTTCCAAATAATGGGCCCTCCCAGTAGGAGGTAGTGAGACTGTGGGTTGTGTGAGGCCAAGACAAAGACATTACTGATTTGGACATTTGAACCACTGCTTAAGAAGGAAATTCCCAATGTTCATCTTGGCTGGGGTCGAGCATTGCTCTTGGGCACTGTGAGCTCAGCCTTTAGCTTTAGGCATCTGCTGGCCGTTCCATGAATTTGCTTTTCAGAAAAAGAAAAGGACAATTAATCAAATAAATTGCTCCTACTCCCCTCTGGTTTTTATGAAAAAATCAAATCAGTTTTAAAATACTAGAGTGGTCTTTTTCTTGAGTTAATAAAACAGAAGCGGTTCCTTCCTCAAATATTTATTTAGGAACTTGGGGTTACCTCTGGTAACCATTAAGCGTTTTCTAATTAAGGAGCAGGGAAAATACAAACAAGATTGATTGAGGCTCTATTAGGTTTGCAAGGCTTTAATCTTGGCTGAGGGGCAATGAGGGAATTATAAAATATCCTCATGTACTGATCTCTTTTCTAAAAAGAAGGAACTTATTTTGCATCCAGAATCCTAGTTGAGAGGTAAGGCTCACCTCAATATTAACAATGCCATGTTCATAGTAAGTGAGAGTAGAGGTCAAGGTTTTCATTGGCTGGTAACAGCCTTGTTTTAATAAGACTGGATTCCTCAGAGCAGACCCCAAGATGAGGATTCCTGTGCAAGTGATTGACTAAAAAAATTCTCCAGGGACTAAAGGAGTTGCACGAGGAAAGGGAAGAAGTTAAGCACAGATCCAGTCTCCAGCCAAGTTCCAGCCTCAGCCAGACCCCACAGGGTAGCTCTGAAACGTACATTAAACCGCAGAGTCAGTCCACACTTGAGGCAGGAGAGCTGGCTTTTTATCCTGCAGCCGTGGTCAGTCATTGATCAAGGGCCAGCCTGGGCAAAGTAAACTTCTAGGCACCCCCAGCTCTCTGTGAGCAGGGACACAGTGACTCCGGTCACCCAGGTAGTCTTCCACATAGAGCCAGGGGGTAGGCATAGGAAACAGGAAGTGGGGTTGGGGAGATCTGGGTGTGGTGTGGCAACGTCAATGTCTGCTGCACCATAATTTTGCCCTGGACTAATTCTTGACATCAGCTATTCCATATATCTGTCTTCCAAGGTTTCTTATACTGAGATTCTGGCTGGGATGGGTCGCAGGCATTTGCCGAGTTTGGTTGACCAATTTCCACTTTTTCTTTTTTTTAATTATTGTAATTTAATTATTAAAGTAATTTAGCAATACTAAAGTAATGGTAATTTCCAGGAAACTGTTCTTCTCTTTTTTTAGTCCATGTCGTTTGGCAGAGATGACTAACCCAGACCCCATGGGTGGGTGTATGGGTCCAAGGTCTAGCAATCAGCATACTTTTCTCCCTCAGGCTCAGTGATTGGTTTAGGGATGTTTCCCTGACCTGCAGTCAGATATGGTGAACTGGAACTACTCCAAGAGTTTTTAGGCAGAAAAGTATTCAATGCAAGACAATAGGTGCTCACAAAATCACTGGAAGGGTAAAAGAGCAGGCTCTGGTTGGGGTTCCAGAAAAGATGCCTGTTGCCCACCAGGGACCAAACAAGAACATGGAGAATGAGGAAACTCCCACTGGAAGCCCTGTGTTTAAGTACATACCAGTTGCTGCAATCCTGGGTTCCAAAGCTTCTCAATATCCCAGAATCTAGAGACTGGGCATTGGAATAATTGTCCTTGACCAGGAGACACAGCAAGAAAATAGTGCTCCTCTCACTGTTGCCTTCCAATTCTCATGCTAGAGCATCTGATGGTGGGACCTAATTTGCTTGCAGGACTCTAGCCTAGAGGGAGGCTGTGGATGTTGATTTTAGTTTCCAGCCTTTGCAATTTAAGGAAGCTCCTAGAAGGGGGTAGGAATGGGTTTGCAGGCCAATTCATCATGTCCCCCACCCTAGACGGGCACATTGGGCAGATTGCCAACCCAAGCAACAAGGGTCAGGGTAGGACTTTGGTTTGGCCAAAGAAGGGAAGACAGGCTCTTCTGTCTCCTGCTGGATGTGACCATGAGAAGGTGTAGGCTTGGAGCTGCTGGAAACCATCTTATCAGGTCTGAGAATGAAGCCAGTGCTTAGTGGAGAGACCTACAGACACCATGTCTTGGTGAGGCCAGTTGGAAGTGAAGAGAGGGATGGTGACTTATTCCAGGTCACATAACAGTGTGGGGTGGAGGTGATCTAAAACATCAGTCACCTGACTTTCAGGCCAGGCATTTTCCCATCATGTGGCCTTGGGCCTCTGCTTAGAACCTGTGATCCTTTTCCTCCGGCAGGCAGCTCTCCTACAAACTGTGGAAAAGTTTCAAAAGCCCTGTTTATTATAAAGTAACTGACTGACCTGAACTCTTGAAGCAAGCTGAGCTGCCTGTAGATGGGACCTTAGCAGAAAACCACATTTTCAGACCTGGTGGAGCCAGGGTGCATATGAATAACTCATAACCAGAGTTTGTAGTAAGAAGCTCAGTGCTGGCTTTGAAAACAGCCTAGGGGTTCTCTCTGAGTGGCACAGTGAAATGTGGCCACACCGGTTCAGGCTATTTTAAGCTTCAGAAACCAAGGGAGGTGAGGCGGGGTGAACCAGTGGGCTCTGAGGGCAGATGAGTTCCAGGCCAGCTTCCTCTGTGCTTCCAAGGTCACCTTGGGCCCCTCCTCTGTACCTGTGACCTTGTTTTCCTCTTCCTTCTTTCCTCTTGAAGGATGGGACAGGTCCTTCTGACTTCTGGGGTGGGGTGGGGTGGGGGTGAGCTGAGAAGGAGTTACAGTGGGAGGGGTCGGAGCATCCCATCCAGTGGACTCTGTTCTGACGGTAAAATGGGGAAAAGCGCTATCTGCTAGACCTCAAGCATTTTCGTCACGTTTATTTATTGCCTTTATTTTATTTAATCCTCTCAACAACTCTGAGATCCATCAAGCCATTATTTCCATTTGTCCCAGGAAGACACAAAAGTGCAGAGAAAGTAAGTAGCTTGCCCAAGGTCACACAGCGCAGCTGAGATTTGAAGCCAGGTGGATCTGTATTCCTAACTACTATGCTACGTGGCCTCAAAGTGCAAGAATAATCCAAGTTAACCTTTACTACACATATGATACTTTCTATTTCTCCCAACAGCTCTAGAAGTTCCGTATTATAAGCTCCATTCTTCAGATTATGGAATTGAAGCTCAAAGAGTTTAAGAAATCTGCCCAAGGACGTGCAAATTATACACAGTAATGCTAGGACTTGAACCCAGTACTTCTCTCTCCATGGCCCAGGTTCTTACCACTGGACTGTGTAGATTTTTAAAGTTGTTAGGATTTAGAATTGCTCTGAAGCAATTTCACAGGTTCTCATAGGACATCTGCTTCAATCCCCTCCTTTCTACACTGAGGAAACTGAATTTCTAAAAAGTTAAGTGACTTGCCCAAGGTCACACAGCTAACAGCTGGAAGGACTAAATCCAGTCTCCAGACTTTCCAGCAGTGCTTGAGCAAATTTATTTCCCGTGGACTTAGAATTTCAGGGATGCTTTATCTTCCTTTCTAGCTAATCTTCATTTGGCAGTGACTTCTACCACTTTGGCTGCAGGTTTCTCTGTCTGTTGACCTTATCCTCTGTTGAGTAGTTAATAATCTGTTATGCACAAAGAGGCTATTGAGGCAAGGCTTCTGTAAATGCAATGGATACTTCCATAAAAAGAAGACTCCTCTTCAAAACGTGAACCTTCCTGTAATAGATAGTATTGATATCATAATCCTTTGCCACTGAACTACACTGTAATATATTGGCTGCACCCACCATGTCATCCATAATCCTTTGCTGCTGAAGTCCTGAGCACAGCTACACTTAGACACCACAAATTTCACTAGGTACGCCTTTATACTTTCCTTACAGATGCTTGTTTGAGCACTGGGAGGTATAAAGCAGCGAGAGAGGGAAACTATGTAGAATGGGAGAATCAACAGACATTTGACATGATTTGCTTTTTCTTGAGTACTTCAGATGATACCATATTAAATATGATTCCATGTATGACAGAAAGTCACATTTTAATCCCTTGATTTACCCTCATCCTTTTAGTAAATAAGCAAATATTTACTATGCTTCTCCTCTGTGCCAGGTACTAGAGAAGCTGGGTGCTGAGGATACAGAAATGAGTCAAACCGTGTCCTGCCTTCTCGGAGCCTAGTGAGTCTAGTGAGAGAGAAAAATACATGGGCACACAGCTTCACAACTGTGTGCTATCATGAGGCCAGGGTCGGTGACAGCACAATGTAAGTGGCCATCAGCCCCTGCCTGGGCGAGGACTCGTGAGATGCTTGAACTTTAGGGAGGCCTGGGAGGCAGTACAGCAGCTCCTCAAGGCCAGGTGGCAGAGGGCAGTTTCAGACAAATAGAATGGCTCCTATGAAGGCATGTGGCTAGAATGAGCTACAAGAAACTGGGTATTGCTGGAGAGAAGCCATCTGGAGGGAAAGCGGGAGTGACGGTGGGGAGAGTGATTGGGGAGGGAGGAGTCGGGTTGAAGAACATGGCAAGACAGGTTTTGAAGAGCCCTGTGTGTATGGAAAGGAATTTATATGGTCTCCTGGAGGCAGCGATGGGCTATTGAAGAGGGTAAGCAGGAACGTGATGTGACCGGCTTTCTATTTTAGAAAGTTAACTCTGGCTGTTGTTGGAGAATGGACAGGACGATGAGCAAGACCAGAAACTGGGAAACTATCTGGGGAAAATGTCAATGACCAGAACGAGGAATGAAATGGTACAGAGTGCTTGCACTAGAACAGAGAGATAAAGATAGCGACGAGGGGATGCATGAATTGGGATACTTAAGGGGAAACCAAAAAGGTATCCAGAATGAGTGTGCAGTTTTTTGTTTTGTTTTGTTTTGTTTTGTTTCAGTCGGAGTCTCACTCTGTTGCCCAGGTGGAGTGCAGGGCACGATCACGGCCACCACAGTCTCAACCTGCTGGGCTCAGGTGACCCTTCTGCCTCAGCTTTCCAAGTAGCTGGGACCGCAGGCATGTGCCACCACACCTGGCTAATTTTTTAATTTATTGTAGAGACGAGGTCTGGTCATGTTGCCCACGGGCTCAGACAATCCTCTCGCCTTGGCCTCCGAAAGTGCTGAAATTTTAAGCGTGAGCTACCACGCCCAGCCAGAGCATGTAGTTTTTAAACTGGATGTTTTGGTGGCTGGCATGCTTGAAAAAAGGAAGGGGTGGGGAGAAGCGTTTTTTAAAAACTAAAAAAAATAAAAATAAAAAATGATTATGGTATACAGGAAGTTAGAAAAATAGAAAAAATTTAAAAATGTCCAGTAGTCTTCCCATTATTGTAGCACAACCAGTATGCCTATTTTGATTTCTTTCCTTCCAACAGTTTTCCCTTAATTTGCAACCCAGTTAATTTCTTAGTTGACTCTTTTTCTTGGGTGTTGGATGGTTAACAGAAACACTGTATGCTTTTTCAAGGCCTTGAAAGACTCACTTTTAGACTTATTGCTGGAGGCTCCATTCTCATTTCTTATTTTGAGAAAGGCCAAATGTCTTGCATATCTAAGAGTCAGTCACTTTGACCCAGGATTTGATCATGAGCGTTTTATGGTTTCATTTGTTCCATACCTTGGTTCATCTAATTATTTCGTTCCCTTCTACCTCCCTACGGGCCATAAAAATGATCAAGATGATGGAACACCTTATACCTTTGTGTTCTGGAAAATTTGGCCGGAGGTGCCAAGAACTGACAGTGTTCAAATCAGTCCTTGCTGTGGCCTGTGGGGTTCACTTTTTGGAGAAGTTGGGAAATTGGTTTTTCATTTAGTTATCTGGTGATAGTCTCTGAGCATAGTTCAGCTTCTGCCTTGCTCTACAAGGAGTGTCCAGCCTGGAAATTAAATAGTAATTCATGAGAGGCCTAAAGAAAAGTTGTCCTGGCTCTAGCTGGCTCTAATGGGTCAGAATAATTCGTTGTTGGCAAGCTCCAAGTTTTTCACAGGCATGGAGAGGAAGCTGAAGCCTTCTTTGGGGAAGGTTTGTGCAGAGTGCCAGCGGTCTTGGCTTTTAATAAAAGGTCTCAGGGGGACACCAGACAGTGCCCTTATTCTGTGTTATCAGGCCGAAGGGTGAGCTTAGGCAAAGTAGACATTTGACGGAGAGATTCAAGCCTGGAGGAAGGCCCAAGTCAGTTTGTTGAACTGAAGTGCAGTTTCAATGGCGGTCGGCAAACCTGAGGCCACTGGATTCAATCCTTGGGTTCTCCCTGCCCTCTGCGGTCTCCAAGGAGTCTTCCCTTTCCTGGACATCCGTTGGGAAGAGAAGTGGAGATCAATGAATCTGGGCAGCAGGGAGATGGAAGGCAGCAGATGGTGTGAGGAATTGGGAAAATGCCGATGACCAAAAGCAGGAGCTGGAACAGTTTTTATCTCTCACATGCCCTTGTTTAGGGTGCGCCGGATGGCATCCAACACTATGTTCTCTGGGGCTTTGCCCAGGCTAATTTTACATGACAATGGCTGCTCTATGCTCTTTCATGGAGCAGTGGAATGTCTTTACAGGTCCTGTGTGGCCTGGTGACTGGAGTTGGGAAAGACTCCCTCTTGGACTTCCGGCTCAGCCCAGCAGCCAGCAAGGGACACGGGCTGTCAGTTGCCCAGGAGTCAAGACGAGCATTTCCTTTGGCCACTCTTAGTGTTCTTAAAGTAGGGAGCCTTCACTAATCACAAACAGGGCTGTCCAGGGCACAGTGGGTTGCCATCCTTGACCACTGGGCTCTTTCATGCTGGCTGGAATGAAGTTGGATTTTTCACTCTACATGGGTCACTGGGAGATTTTGCAAGACAGTGTGTGTCACCACGTTCGTGTGGCTTTTTGTGGGCCCTGCCCTTCACATTCTGTCCATGTGAAAATGTCCAGCGTGGCCAGAGAAAGAAAGTGACCCAGAGGCTCACACCAGGTGGGGGTACAACTAGCAAGAGTAGAAGCCTAGTGGCCAGGAAAGTTGTAGGCTGGTTCTGAAATTTATTCATCTCTTTAAAATAGATAAAGAAAATCAAACAGCTTTAAAATTTTTTTTTAAGGAATCCACTGATAAAGGAATTGTGGCATAAACAAAGAAAAATGTAAGCGCTTTGTTCTTTTGAGAGCAATAGTGACAGCGAACAGGGAAATGCCACAAGCTGTGACCCATAGTGAGAGCTCTTTTTGAATATCTCATTACCATTTGCACACAAAGGGGAGATTCTTGTTTTTAAGTGGACTTCATAAAAAGATATAACTTAGTGAGGGAAATGGGTTATAATAATAATAATAATTATTATATTTTAGTTTGTTTTTTCAATCAAGGCAGGTCTTAAGCAGAGTATCCCAGTGCAACTTAATCTCTTAGGTCAACATGCAGTCAAGACAGCCTACACAGGCCCCATATTCACACCTAGGGCATAAGAGTCTGGGCCAGATACTGTCCATAAGAAAGTCAATCTACTATTAACCCCATTGGGACCCTCCACTTATAGGACCTGTAGGCTTCTTTTGTTTAAGTGAGTGGTTCCTGAAGGCAGAGATAGAACCAATTAGAACCTTTCTAATTCTTTGGGTAGCAAATGAAAGAAACCAAATTTCACCTACTTTATAAGCACAGAAAAAGAGCGGGAAGGGGCTTGCAATTGATTAGGCCATGCATGGAGCTAGGGAGAGGCAACTCTCAAAAGAAAAAATGTTGTTCTCAGAAGAGTGGGAAGGAAGAGCAAAGTAGGCAGAAATAACAGATGTCTACCCAAACCTCTGCCTTGGCATCAAAGGAGACAGCATCAGCCTCTCTCCCCGCTTCAGGATGCCTACTGCTGGGCCATCTCCCACTAGGGGACTTTTCTTTGATCTCAACCCTTTTCCCACTTTGGGCACGTGGTATATATCCCAGTGAAAATCCTGGTCTAATGCTTATCCTGAGCAGATCAAGGCCCACAAGATAGCTTGGGACTTGTAATAACCCAGGAGTACTGCTGAATGGATCCTACTATGTTAGAATCTCACATCAGGCCTGAAGCTGATGAAGAAAGGAGATGTAATTAAACATTTTTCCCTTTCTATCTCAGTAAATTGCCTGTTCTCAAGATTCCAAGGAGTGGGCTTTTGACTATATTCAACTTGCACTGTTTCAACTATCCAAAAGCCATTACTGTACCGATTGAAGCAAGGAATAGGAGACTAAGTGTTTTGGGTTGACTCTTGACTGCATGGAAAAGGGACTTACTCAAGTGGGCTCAGATAAGGATTCCTCTAGTGCAGTTTCATGGAGATTCAAGAATCAGGTTGCAAGAGCACTGGGCATCATGGAGAATGAAGATGGGAAGTGATTCTTGGTTCACACTAGGCACATCAATAGTAGATTTCTCACTCTTCTTACCACTCAGTGGAAATGTTTGTGTTTGCATGTTTGTTCATGTGGCTCTACACTCTTTTTTTTTTTTTGAGTTGGAGTCTCACTCTGTCGCCCAGACTGGAGTGCAGTGGCCGCTCCCGGCCACCGCAGCCTCGACCTGCTGGGCTCCGGCGATCCTTCCGCCTCAGCCTTCCAAGTAGCTGGAACTACAG
>CAUYQG010107723.1:0-78402 GCA_963574415.1 Tarsius wallacei
ACAATAAATCAAAAAATTAGCCGGGTGTGGTAGCGCGCGCCTGTAGTTCCAGCTACTTGGAAGGCTGAGGCGGAAGGATCGCCGGAGCCCAGCAGATCGAGGCTGCGGTGGCCGGGAGCGGCCACTGCACTCCAGTCTGGGTGACTGACTGAGACTCCAACTGAAAAAAAAAGAAAAAGAAAAAGATTTGGCAGCAAGTGGGCAAAGGCAGATGAATAATGTACTTCTACCATCTTTCTTCTCATTACCCCTCTCACTGCCTGGTTAATCTCTTGTTACTAGTTCTTCGTCAATAACCTCCCTTTCAGCCTTTCAGAATCTTCAAACTTCAATCTCATGCACAAAGCTAACAGCTTATTTTAGTTGATGTAAGTCGACTCTTTGCGCCCATTTAAAATCAGTGCTCTTTACTGTGGTAGCTAAGAATCACCACAATCTGCTCTCGCTATTGTGGTGATCCTCAAAAGGAGAGACACAGTATGTTCTCCCAGGGACATTTTTGTTGTCACAACTAGAGGCATGCTAGTGGTATCTAATGAATAAAGATCAGAGATGTTGCTGAACATCCTGCCATGCACAGGACAATAATGAATGATCCAGTCCAGCATATCAATAGGCTGAGGAATCCCCTTCTATAGGCTTCTCTACACTCTTTTTATTTTTATTCTTAACAATCAAGTCTTCAATGGATGACTTGCAATCCCCTAAACATGGTTTATGTATTCAACCCTTGAGCCCCCTCCTGGTCCTCCCTCCACCTTAGGAAGCCTTAGAGCGTTTCTTTAGCTGGCAGGCCCCTGTCTTTAAGACTCATCTCCTCCTTGAAAGCTTCCTAGACAGATGTGCTCTTTGCTTTTTCTAAGCTTATCTAGTGCTTTGCTGTTCCCCTATTATGACATTTATCACCATAATCTGGAATCATGTACTAGAGCTCCAAAAAAATGAAAAACTTGGCTGGGCTTGGTGGATCAACCTGTAATCCCAGCACTTTGGGAGGCTGAGGCGAGAGGATTGCCTGAGCCCACGGGTTCGAGACCAGCCCTGGCAACTTGATGAGACCTTGTCAATACAATAATTCAAAAAATTAGCCGGACATGGTAGCACGTGCCTGTAGTTCTGGCTACTTGGAAGGCTGAGGTAGAAGGATCGCCGGAGCCCAGCAGGTCGACACTGGGGTGGCCGTGAGCGTGCCACTGCACCTAGCCTGGGCGACAGAGTGAAACTCCAACTCAAAAAAAAAAAAAAAAAAAAGAAAAGATAGAATAGAAAAGAAAACCTTGTCTTGTTTGTTCATGGCTGTTTGGCCAATACCTAGATAATGGAATGTAGCAAATGCTAAATAACACTTGCTGGTCAAAGGAGGACGTATGCATGCTCTTAACTCATCTATCAGATTAAAGTTCTCTAGAGCTGGAAACATCTTCAATTGTTCTTTGAATCCTGCACTACCCCTTCTCTAGAAGGTGCTTAGTGAAAATTGGTTATATGTCTAAATATTTAAATAAATATATGTAGAGTAGAACAGAAATACTAAATAAATACCTAAATCCAAAATAATATACTATATTAAATAAATATACAAGTAAAAGAGAGCGAGAAAATAAAATAAAATAAGGGCAGTAAAAATTCAAGTCCTAGGCCATCGTTCACCCATCTCATTCTTAAATTATTTCAAAGAATCATGTCACAAGTATGTTCTAATGTCTTCCATTTCCTCATCTTTAAGAAAAACACAAAAATGAGCATTTAAATGTTAACAGCTCATCTGGAGAGCACATGAAAAAGAAAACACGCAATGACAGGATGCGTTGCTAACTGTTCCTGAATAGAAACTAATACACTGCCCCAAAAACACTGATTTCAGCTTCTAGTGACACACCACAAACCTCTTGCAACATGGAGACACTAAGTACAGACTCACTATGAACAAATTATTATGACAATATTTAGGAATAGAGATAAATAAGTGGAAGACAGCAGTAAACTTGGGTCCCTAGTAGAAATTCAACTTTACAATTAACTTTAATTAACTAATGTGCTATAGCTTGTCAAAATGTTCTCATATCCTGAAATTCAATGAAGACAGGAAGAGCCCATCATAATGTTCTGGGGATAACTCCATTTATTCTTGGTGTGGCATTTCATAATCCCTCATTCTTTTTTTCAGACACACAGATTCCATCATTTTAATCCTTTCTCATAGGTTTTATCTTCTACTTTATAATCATTCTCCTGTGTAATTCCTTATCCTGTCTCAAACTGTATAGGTAGAAATAAACTTCACTTTTTAATTAGCACTTACTATGTGTCAGATACCCTGCTGAGTTCTCAACATGTATTCTCTCATTTAATTCTTAGGAGAGTCCTAAAGGACAAGTGTTATTATTATCACCCCCATTTTCACATGAAGAAATTGAGGCTTAGAAAGTTTAAGGACCTTGCCCAAGGTCACACAGCTTAAATGACTCAGAGTTTTTGTCAGTTGTGAGTGGCCTCATTTTAAAATACATTTGAATTTACTCAAGCTTTAAGTAAATACTTATTGCATGTCAGTAATGAGCTAGGCTTTGTGATGGCTTTGGAGAGAAGATGGCAAGCAATAAGATGCATGGTCCTTCCTCTCAGGAAGCTGATAGTCTCCTGAACAAGACAGATATTAATCAAATTATCACCATATTGACCATAAATTTACAAACTGAGCTAAATTCTCAGATGGACAAGAAACAAAGGCTCTGCGAATGTGCAATCGAAGAACCTATCATGACTTTGAAGTGAGGAAAGGTTTCCCTGAGGAAGTGTTCTCAGCTGAGATCTGAAGGATGGTTAGGAGTCAGAGAAGGAAGCAGAATTGGGATGGACAGTGTGATGGGAAATCTTTCAGAAAGAATGAGCAGCACATGCTGAGATCGTAGCAGGAAGGAGTGTGGCACAGTCAGCAAACACAGAAGGTTTGCAAGAAAGAAAAAGTAGTGCCTGATGAGGCTAGAGAGCATATGGGGCCAGACTGAGTGCAGGTTCCCCAGAAGTAGGATTGTCCCCTCCGAGGCAAGGATTGGGTTCAAGTACAGTTTAATTAGAAGGTGATTTCAGAGAGTTCAGTGAGGGAGGAGGAAAGTGAGAGAAGGAAGAGAGAGAAGCAATAATTGGTCAGTAACTAGCAGACCTCCTCTGTGAGCCACTGGCCCTCAATTCCATTAGGACCTCTGAAAGCCTGTGTAGAACATAACTCAGATATGTCTCACTGAGGGGTCAGAAAGCTGGGTCATTAATTCTCTAAGCCCCCGGCTCAGAGGTGCTCCTAAAGACCTTAGTGTACCTTCTGGGAGAGCATGCTGGGAGCTTTGCAGGTGGAAGAACTCCCTCCAGGTATGGTGTATGACTGGAGCATGGTTGGTCTCTGCTTCAGGCCTTACTCAACTCTACCCTAAGAGCAGTGGGGGAGTTATGCAGCCATCTTACTAGGGTGAGGCAGTAGCCTAATATGACTTAGAGTTGGAATGGTGTCTGCAATGTGGAGAACAGGTTGGAGGGAGGCAAGGGTGGATGTCAAGAGGCAGCTAGGAAATTAATACAGGCAGGACCAGCTATATCACTGGAGGGACCAGTGCAAGATGAAAATGTAAGACCCCTTGTTCACAAAGCAGGATAAAAGTGCTTTTAAAGGTACCTAAATATAGAGTATCTTTCTTTCCTCTGTTCTCTCTCTCTCTCTCTCTCTCTCTCTCTCTCTCTCTCTCTCTCTCTCTCTAACCTGTCCTGATGGGGGTTTTTTATTTGTTTGTTAGTTTGTTTGGTGTTTACTTTTTTTTTTTTTTTTTTTTTGCTATTTAGTATCATGCTGCCTTGGACACAGGGATACTCATGGGATGAGCATAGATTCACTCACCAGCACACAGAAGTTCCATCCTGTGACTTAGCATGCACATGCAGCCCCACCTGGTGCCAGGGTCCCCCTCCAGTCAGCCTCTGAATTGAAGTGCCATGCTCCAGCTGGGAGTAGGGAAAGAAACCAGGCATCTCCTCTTCCCATGGGTCTGCCTCCTGAATGCACAGCAGATAGTGACTCCAAAAGAATCATAATCTCCACATTAGGACTTGGATCTGGGGTGGGCAAGAAGTTCACCCTCACTAAGTCACCTGTTAAATGCACCATGGCATTGACAGTCAAGGGCAGGGACTCACTATGGCCTGCCTTAAGACGCCACACCAACCCCAACTCTCCCAACACCTGTGTCCTGGTAACTGTCAGAGGCAGAAGGTAGCAGTAGTCATGGAGGTAAGGAGGAGGAGGTTAGACAGGGCCAGGGCCACCAGAAACCAGGGTAATAGATAACCAAGAACCTTCCAAAGAGGCAGAGAGGCAGCAGAAAATGAAACTGTGCATAAGCCAAGACTCACAGTTCCATCACACTCCACTTACGAAAGGCAATGATCATTAAGAAGTTCAAGACACCGTATGCAGAACATTAAACCTTAAATGAAGAGCCCTTTGGGGTATAAGTCCTGGTTTGATTGTGCTGTCACATGCTCACCAAGTTAGCCATGAGTAAAGGACAGGGAGGATGGTTGGCAGGGTAGAAGAGACAGGCTAGTGGAGATATGGAGAAGTAAACCAACATGAAAAATATTTTGGAGATTAAAAATATGACTTAAGAGCAGCTGGCTATGGATTTGATATGAATGGGTATAATGGAGTAAAGTGGAGAAATGTGGAAAAGGAAGTTTGTGTATCTATGGCAAGGTCTCCCTTCATGAAAGAACTTGCTAGTCAGTTGCAAGAAATGATGTCCTCTACTCATTAGCACCTTCAGGATCTGGCCACACTTTTCCCAGGCAGCGCTCAACCAATCACTGCACACAGCAGGGATATTAGTCCTGCCTTTCTGCCTAAGGCGGGACTCCTGTCATCTTTTTTCATCTTTTTTCTCTGGTGCTCTCTTTTGGATTTCCCAGAACTTTGTCAGATCTCCATCATAATTTGAGACTCCCATTGCTCAGTTCTTCCTCCCCCTTTTCCTTCCACAGGTATGAGATCCGCATGGATCTCCGAAGACTCTCTTCCCAATCCTGTCTCCTTACTCTTTTATAGACATTTTTCTCCCACCACATAAATCTCTACCTCCAACTCACCTTTTCTTCCCAATGAATCTGCCTGATAAAGAGTGTCAAAGATATCTCCCAGCTAACAGTCTGGTGCATCTTCATAGACTTATTGGACTACTAAGAAATATCATCAATTCAACAAATATCACAGGGCACTTTTTTTTTGCAAAGCACTATGCTCAGTTCAATGAACAATGCAGATCAAGTTCAGTGTTCCTCAAGAAGGTTATAGTCTAGATGGGAAGATAAGGCTCAAAATAAAATGAACAGATGACTACTTCAAGTACCTGAAGAGAATTCTTTGCAAGAGACGAAAACCTCCTGAGGTAGAGGCAGACCACACCTCAAAGATGAAATGGCAAGTTTACTCTGTCAACCTAAACAGTTTCTGGTGTGTGTGTGTGTGTGTGTGTGTGTGTGTGTGTGTGTGTGATGGAGTTGTATATTTTCTCATCTCTGTAAAAAGTTAATATTTCATAAGCTACCAAGAAACATACCTTGACTTCCTAAAGGTTCTTAAAAGAGACCCCGGCATTGTGTCCAAGAGTTTGCTAAATCTGAACAGGTTGCCCAAGGGAATATGAGTTGGGCCTTGGTGGGGTCTGCAAAACAGGCCAAGTTGTCCTCCCTAAAGGCCCAGGCGCCCTGCTCCACCAGGCCTGACTGGGCTAATTTAGAAAGTTACTCACAAGGACATGCCTGTTTGATCCAAGGATGACATCAAAGGATTCATGTTCCATCTGTCAATTCTTACTTTTATCCATTTGCTCTTTATTTGAAGCAGTCATTTATAAGTGGAGGCTTATGGAATTAATAAACTCCAAATCAAATGATCATTCACTATATCTCTACTAGGTGTTCTGATGGAACAAAGAAAAGTGTTGAATCAAATGCCAAGCTTTGTGATACTTAATTGAGAAAGCAGAGCTCCCCTGGAATGACCCCCACATTGGACAGAGCCCCCACTGCACACTCATCCCATCACTGACAATTCAGTGACAGTGCACATGCCACCTCTTGGAGAGCCAGAGTGCTGCTGGAGAAGTGGGGTGTGCATCAGCCTTTCTGCAAGTGGGACCTGATCCAACCACCTGCACGTGCCCCCAGGTTCTCTGAAGAGCCATTCTCCATCGGCATCTAAACAGTTCAGATCATGGGTGCTTCTTGGAAAAGGGCAGATTATGGCCACAACTACTCAACAAAAGTCTTAGAGAATGAGGTCCGGAGGAAAGCAAAGCTGCCTGTCCCTGGGTCTTTACTCTCGCCTGTGTTTCTATCTGACAGATGAAGGAAGGTAGAGCAGATATGAAAGAACAGGGCATGGGGTGGCTTGATGAACACCTGGAACAATCTGAACTGCAGGTTGTTCTCTGGTGGGCATATTGCCAGAAGATTTCAAATCATGGTCACAGCCAGAATTGTAGCGCATCTACATTTGTGGGGTTGTATTATTTTAAGTCCCATTGGACTTTTTTTTTCTTAACCTAAGAAGTGGAAACAGGCACACAGATTTAAAGTCTCTACCTTGTACTCCTGTCAATTGGCATGTGGTATGTTAGTTTGATTCATGCTGGCAACGCAAGCCCCAGTCAGATTCTGCATATCCAGATTATACGGCTGAAGGAAGGCAACTCTGAGAATTCTGGAAACTATTTTGCTATGTGCTGGCTTCTTCTCCATAAGGGCAAATTATGCTGTACAAGTCCCTTTTCCACTCTATGGAACCTCTCCCAACATGAGCCCTCATAAAATTAGCCCATTCCCAAGAGACCTAAGAGGAAAAGAATCAGGTTATTTGCTAGACAATTCTGAAAGTCAGCACAGGTGATCATAGGCGGTCACAGAGGGGCAGGCAGACACTCACATGAGAAGAGGAAATTAGGGAGTGGGGAAATGGTAGACTCAATGTTTGAGCTAAAAAAATACTATCATGATCAACCCCGTGCTTTCCTTTCACAGATGAATAAATTGAAACCCAAAGATGTGATAGGACTTTCCCAAAGTCAGTGGCAGAGCCCCTGCTAGGGTCTGGGTGTCTTGATCCTAGTTCTGTTGCTTCCATTCCTGCTGGCTGCCAGGCCTGCCAAAGCTGCTGATGGAATCTGAGAGGAGCCATTGTGGGAATGGCCACATCACAGAGACCAGCCCCTCTGTTCTTCTCATTCTTGTCACTCTTCATGACTAGGGTCAAACAACTATTCAAATAAAATCACTTCCTAACACCAAGCTCAGGACCACCATGGACAAAAAGCCAGCTCAGGAGAAGGGGAGGAGAATGTGTCCATAAAAACATGCAATGCCCAGAAGTGGCAACAGAAGAGAAGTAAAAAAGAGCTTCTATCTTCAGTTCAGCAAATGTTTACTGAGTGCCTAAAATGGGGTGGGTGGGAAGGAGGTACACTTAAAAAAGACTTGTAAGGCTCTCGTCCTCACTCTTCACCTGACAGAGGGCCACAGACAGTCTCTCCAATAACTGGACAAGCCATGGTGTAGAAGTTGCTCCAATCAAAGCAAACAAGGTTAAAGTGACCCAAAGCTCTCACTTTCTTACAGCAGCCAGTCCACAGGAGGAAGTGAATTTCAGAAGTGAACTCCAAGCACAGAGAAATGTGCAAATAGTATAGACACAGGAATTGTTGGTGCTTTTTTTTTCCTGACCATTCTACATAGAATTTTGTTTTCTTGAGTTTGCTCAATCCCAGCTGTAAATAGCATCTGTCAACCACATGCCGTTTGGATCATCAGCGACAGAGTTGAAGCATCAGGCTGTGAGCGTGTGACTATGGCAGCATCCTCCAGTTCTCTGTGCTCCACCTCCCTGCCCTGCCCACACTTATCGCTCTCCGCGGCTGGTGCCAAATGATTTCTGTCACCTGGCAACAGGCGACCTGCAGAGATCTAACTCTGTGAATCTAGAGACCACCCTGAATCATCTAAGAAGGGAACATGAAAAGGGGAGGGATTGCCTACCATCCAAGCTTTCCTGTGGTTAACCAAACCCCCAGCTAAGTTTCAGCAAGTAGCAAAATCCGCCACATGCGTCATCCCAGCTTTACACGTTCCATCAACTTTGACAAAGGCAGTGGATCTGTAAGCATAGCGTGCTTTCTGGAAAATGCTGTCAGAGGGTCCTGCTGCCTTGACGCTCGTTCTCTAACTTGAATTGCATAAGAAGTATTAGGTATTTCAGCTGTTCATACAGAGACTCTGGACTTTCTCATAAGCAAACAAGCCAAAAAATCTACCTGCTCAGGCTCCATTCTAAACCAAGAATGCCAGAATTCCAAGCAATGCCTGCTTTCAGCCGGAAAGCCTTTCCAACTGCTTGCTGAGGAGAGCCTTTTCAAATGGTAGGTATATCCAGCTCATAAGAATAGGATTCTAGAGACCCAGCAGAGAAGAGTTGGATCCTCTGTAAGTAGAAACAGACACTCCTTTTCCTTTGTTCTTATGTTAGCCTGACCTCTTGGCATGAGCTCCAAGAGAGTAACCCTGGGGTTGAGAGGTACAGGACTTCAAGATAAGAAGCCAGAACGATGCAGTGCCCCCATGCCATTGCAGAGTACCCTCACCTCATGCCTTTGAGCGGGGCAGCCCAGCAAAGCCAGCAGTAACCCAAGAATGCGATGTCTCTCCCTGATTTTAAGAGGCTAGGTTTTCTTTAAGTTTTCTGAGTGCTTCTATCTCTCTGCTTTAACATCAATAAATTTATTTATTTGAGTAAAATTATGTATTATGCAAATATTTATTCTTACCTACCATGTTCCAGGCATTGTTCTAGGCACCAAAGATGATGTAACTGCCCTTCTGGAGCTTACATCCCAAGAGTTAAGCAGACAATAAGCAAATAACAATAGTATAATAAAACAAACAAGCACATACTAAGAGAGAGGTCTGATATACAGGAGTGTGGATACCAACAACATTTAAGTGCCAACTCTGACATGGAGTGTGTCTGACTGTTATTCACTCATTCAATCCTCAAGGAAATCCTGTGAGGAGGTATTAATAGCTTCACTTGACAAATAGGAAAACTGAAATTCAGACCACACAGCCCCAAAATGGTAAAGCCCAATTTGAACCTGTGGCTGATTCCAAAATCCATGTCCTTCCGCTTTACCATCTCTTCCCTGAAATAAGGCAGTTGAGAGACAAGAGAAAAGGGACTTTGAGCCTTTCAGCCTTATGCAAGGCTTTTCTCTGAGTCTCAGTTTCTCAACTTGAGCACATGTTTCTAAACATTCACAAGTGCTCCCAGATACAAAGAAGGTGTTCCAAGATGCTGGAACTCAATCTCAGCATGAGCAACCCAAACATCCAAGGCTCTCCTCTACATGATGCTCCCCAGAAGGTGAAGATCAGAGGCTCCCTTATAAGAGTTGCACTCCTGGATAATAGATGAAAAAAATAACTTACCTTCCAAAACATAAGGAGATGCCATGGTGAATCAGAGCAGATATCTTCCATTGGTTGAGCTGTTATTTGTCCTAGAAGCTTGGGTTCTTGGGTCCAGCTTATATAAGCAATGAAGCCCCTTATAGGCCACGAATGAGGCAGTGAGTATAACAAAGAGATTACTGGACCTGAAATCAAAACACCTGTCAAATTCTATCTCTGCCATTTACTAGTTACATAGTCTTCAGCCAGAGACTTAATTTCTTTTGGCCTCAAATTTGTTTCCATAAGATAAATAGCTGTATCACTTACCTCACAAGAATCATGGTAAAAAGAAAGACCCAAATGAGATCCTATGTTGAAAGATCTCAGGACATAATAGTGTATTTTAAAGGTTAGATGTGGTTTTAATTCTTAAAGTATTCTAGTTAAATGTGAGAACAACTATGTCTCTTGGCTACTAATTTAAATCTTGTTTATATCTCTTACTTCTGGGCAGGGGGGACACTTGCAAGATTATCAGATTGGCATTCCCTGAGGTGAGGCCCCTTATGTGCACACAAGGAAATAACTCCTCCACCATGGATAATGGCCACCCAGAGATGCCAGAGAATAATAGAGGGAGTTTTCCTCTTAATGTCCACCTTTTCCATAGAGTTTGTAATCTGTTGTTTAAACTCTCAGTCCTCATGATGATATCAGAGGCTCAACTTTCCAACCACTTTATAAATGAATACATTGGGATTGAAAGGGTTAAAAGGAGGGAAGGGAAAGACAACTAGAAAAGTTGCCTTTCTTTAGTAATCTCTATTCCTATGGACTGTGTAACCTAGGCATTTTCTTCCACTTAAAGGGGATAACATTTACCATAAAAAAAAAAAAAAGTGATGTGTTGGAGCTTGAGGTGTAAGGAATAGAGATTAGCATGAGGGAGGAAAGTGTTAAAATACAAAGAAGCAGAGAGGAAATGAAATAACCCTCTTACCTCTTACCCTTGAGTGCTTTCAAGAGCCTGGCTGGGGCCAGCAGCCCCAGGAAACACCAAGGCTGTTTCTTGCCTTCACCTCTGGGCTGTTTTTTACTGCCATTCATTAAGGAGATCTTTTCCATCAGCCTTATCATCTCTTTCTTGGCTCTTGGTCAGATTGAGTCAGACCTGGAACACTTACTTTCACAAAGACTAACCAATCTTTTGTCTAGACACATGTCTTCTACCAAAGCTCTGCTGACCAGGGTCAACAAAGAGGCCAGTAAACATGCAGGCCCTTCTGTGTAACTGAACATTGTGGACAGAAGACTGAGAGCAAGGGAGATGGAGGCAAAGTGGGAGCTAGGAATAAGTTGACAGCAAAAGTGGGCAACTGAAAGCACATTGAACTGCTTCAAAAGTATAAGAGGACCAGTCTGAGGAAATCTAAAAGGGTTTACAAATCCAGGCTAGAACTTGGTTTCCAAGGCCTTTGCTTGTCCTGTTACCTCTGCCCAGGCTATTTTCTATTCTTCAAGTCTACTTCCTCTTCCTGAGCCAACTGTTATTCATTCTTCTTCATGTCTTATGCTAAAAGCCACTTCCTCAGGAAAGTTTTCTCTGGCTTCCAAAGCCAGGGTAGGTAGCACTATTATACACTCTCATCACACCCTGTACTTTGCCAGTGTAGCTGTCATCAGCACTGTAATTAAATGATGATGTGTGCATGGTTATTTGAACAATGACTACTCAAATTCATTAGTCGCTGGGCATTTTGTAAATTGTCTTATAATTGACCTAACTGTAATTTTAAGCAGTAACATTACATAAGAGAAAATAATGTGTATAACTATTATTAAACTAATAATGCTGTCTCCCTGGCTAGATTTTAAACTTTTTGAGGGCAGGGTCTGTTTGGAACTATATATCATTGGATGACCAATGCCTGATACTGTGCCTAACACATAGTTGGAGGACAAGATATGTAGTGAGTAAATGAATAAGTAAAATGTATGAGATTGTCCATAAGTCTGGTAACAAAGAGGGGAAACATAAAAGCAAAAGCATCCAGAGAATAGTTCTCACAGGGCCGGGCTGGGCAAGCAATGTACCAATGTCTCAGCTGCCCAAGTGCCCCTACTTTGGAAACTTTTGCCTATATCAGTTGGCATCCATAGCACAGAGCCCCTATGTGGCCTTATTCCATTGCTGCTTTTATGAGCAAAGAAAAAATAAACCTGAAAGTCAACTCTCTGGATGTATTCCATATTTATCTTCTGAAAACAAAAAATAGTTTCTGATCATTTCGATAAATTTGAAATTCATTGAAATTTATAAAAGAACTCATTGATGAAAAATACTTTCAAGTGGTGAATTAAACTGTAGTTTTAGAAATCTGATTTGTCCTCCCCATTCTGTATGCTATGTTACATTAGCCATTTTTCCATGAAGTTCCATCACTAAACAAATGAGATTGTGCATGTCTCTACATAGGTTTGGTCCCGTCCCTCAGCGGTACCATTGGCTTTATGAAGGTAAAGACAGGCTCAGGCATACCTTTCATAATTCCAGGATCCATCATAGCATCTTAGAATAATCACTGATGACATGGATAGATGCAGCAAGTCAGTGGGGAGATCCTTGAAAGGCCCCCAGTAGTTCTAAAGGAACCCCCATTAGCCCACCTCACAAGGCATGATTCTATTTTTGTGGAAAAGTCTCACAAAATGGCTTTCAGGGCCTCACTCTCTGGATGCTTGCTTACTGCAGGCTGGTTTCTGCCTTCATTCCATGACGTATACCAGCTCAGTGATCAACGTGCATGATCATGTTGAATGTTCAGAAAGGATTGGCGAAATTCCTGTCACTAGTCCTCCTCTCTCCAAAGGATATTTTGTGAGGCATGATTTCTCGTGTCCTTCAAGTAAGGAAGGTCAAAAGAGAGCAAGAGAAATCTTCTGGATCACTGACCTTCGATATCCATTCTACAGTCATTACCACATGTTTCCTTCCTACTGAACAGCTCAGCCCAGCTCAAATCCTCCCTCTCCCTTCTTGATCTGCACCTCTTCCACATGGTGTTCCCTGCCAGTCAAATGACTATTTTTCTGGTCATAAAATGTCCCCAGTGTCCAACATCTTCTTGGGTAAGCAGCAATATGAAAAGAAAGTAAGTCATTTCATGTATACATTTCCATTAATAGATTTTGAGGGTCAGCACTCTGGAGATCATTTACAAGCTCAGTGGAAGTATTTAACAGTATCCTACATTATAAGACACTTTTTAAAAGTCTGTTAGTTTAATCAACATTCTTAACTCATGCATCAATGTCAAAGTAATGGGATAACCATGATTCTAAGCACTGGTGGCCTTAACTAATATGCTGCTGGTGCTGTGTTGATATCCTTAAATGTTTAATGTGTCTTTACTTGATTGCAACTTAACTTCTTTTGAATGGCCCCACTTGTTTTAAGACCTGGATGTGTGGTTTGCACTGTTAATTATGCTTTCATATATATATAAAAAAGCAAGCTGAGACAGCTCACGCCACTGCCTACAACCTTTTGGAGTTGCAGTACAAAGGTCAAGAAATATGAAGGAAACTTTACAAAAGACCCATAAAGTTGGTCAGATATGGGCCAGATCCTATAAAAAAGCTCCTCTCAGAATAACACTCAGCACAGTAATCTATGACTTTCTAGCTACAATCCTCATGCTCTGAAAGAAGGAAGACAAAGATGAAAAAAAAAGGTCTATGGCAGGAGGGGCTGTCAGCATGGGTAGGGAGTGTAGTTCTTCTTTATTCATCACAACTCATCTTTTTGATGCCAACAATGTGCTTAGCATGGTGAAAAAAAACCATCAAATATTGTACTCACCCAAAGGGTTTGTCCTCAAGAATGATCACGTAGAATATTCAGAAGGGACTGGCAAAGTTCCTGTCACGTGGCCTCCTCCTTCTATAGGACATTTTATATGGCATCATTTCTCCTGTCCTTCAAGTAAGGAAGGTCAAAAGAGAACAGGAGAATATTTTGGATCGCTGACCTTCGATATCCATTCTATAGTCATTACCACACCATCAGGAGCAGGAACTTTCCTTCACTCTTATTCTGTGTGCAGCATCCAGGTACCACCCGCCTAAACCAGACTCGTGGTCAGAGTCTCCTTCAGCTCAGGCTCTCTACTGATTTCTTGGATGATTAAATGTACAAATGATCAAGATCAAGACCTAAACAGCCTGGTACATGAGATCTTGATAAAGATGGGTGGGCTTTCCCTGCCTTCAGTACATTCAGGAAGAGCTCTCTCTGCCCTCCCTCAGTTGAACATGCAGTCTCAGAAGCCAAGTCTCAACTTCCCTCCATCTTGTAGAAGCTGCTATGAGTGATGACCTGCCATGGCTGTGTTCTACATCCCACCCAAGCAGAAGAGCCAGTAGACTGAGCAAGAAAACATCTCATACACACTGTCATCAGACACTGGCTCAAACGTTTTATGGATACTAACGCATTTAATCTTCAGAAGGACCAGAAGCAGATTTCATACAGCTGGATTGTAAGTGACGATTTTAGCCTGAGACTTCCCGATTTAAGAGTCTTCGTTCTTGAAAAGAGTCCTGAGAAAATAAGACAAGGACTCAGAAGACTTCTAACCTGCCTTCCAAAGTCAAGAGACTGGGGAGAGAGCCAAATGGGTAGAGCATGTGGGTTGTGGACTCAAACTTCTCCTGGGCATACTCTCTAGCCACCAACATGTCATCACAAATGTCTAGGCTCTAGAAGCTCATTTTAAATTCCAAATGAAAAAATTGCCTTTAAAATATGTTAGGGACACAAAGACAAAATAAAAATAAATCTATTTTCGTGTGTATTTTAAGTAAAGTTTTTTCCCCCTTAGCACTGAGTGTATCTGTGTGTCGTGTATGAGAGATGGAGAATGAGAGCAAGAGAGAGACTTGAAAATGTCAACATTCTCGGTAGTGTTGGGAACCCAAACACAACAGTCTTGAGTCAGTGCCTGAGAACTAGAAAGGCTAAGCTACTAGACAATAATCATAAACATGGCCCCTTTTTAAATTGATGTTGCTGGTGTCCCTGGGAGAATACAAAACATAAAGTCAAACAAAAAGCATGGGTTTGCAACCCTTCCAACTTTTAAGAAGATTAAACAAACAAGAGTTTGGGTCAGAGAAAGCAATGGTCATTTTCAGAGTGTCGGGATCAGCGAGACACATTTTAAAATATTTCAACAGGGCTCAAGAAGGGATGGATGCTTGCAAATTAAGTAGGAAAAGATTATTTACCTCGCTCCTATAAATTTTGTAGGAGTAGAAACTTTTTTAAAAATTGCCCTTCCTCTCTACTGGTAAAAAAAGCCAATTAGCAGACCTAGGTAGCTAGGGCATTGAGGTAAGATTTTATGTGTATGTTTTGATTCCCCAAGTCTCCACTTGGAAGATGCCACTGGTTAGCCTCCCATGTTGATAGGGCAGGTCCCTGCTGGGCGGACTGACCCTCCCAGATCACATCAGAAAGCATCATCTCACCAGGGCCTAAGACTCAGGGCCACAGAGGGGCCATTGAAAAGCTGTCCAAAGGCAACTTATGTTCCCTTGTGGACTTGGCAAGCTCTGAAGGTCACATCTCAGCTTGACCTAAAGACTACAGCTTCCTCCATGAACTTTAATTCCCCTTTTCTTGACTCCCTCCCACCACAGGCTGCAAACAGCACAGTTCAGTCTCTTACATCAAAGAATTCCTTTTATTGAAAGCAGCAAGGCTATTTCCTTTGGTCCCTCTGCCATATATGGCTTAGGAGAGGAAAGGTGGGAAGGAAAGCTCCTCGAATATTTGCTGTGTTCTCTTTCAAAGGGTGCCCTGTTTGCAGAGGGGTTATCTTGTGTCCACATACTCTACTTTCTCTGAGTCTGAAGCAGGAGTTTGATGAGGTGAGTCTGGGTCCCTTTTATTAATTTCTGTGCCAAAATTAGGTTTGCCACAGGGATGCTTCTCTGAGGGAGCCTGTGGCAAAATTAATTTTTTGTAAACCATGTGCTCCCAGACACATTTGAAAAAAGAGGGACACCCAGAAGAGTCCCAATCATTTTGGATGGACTAAGGGACCGAAGGGTTGCATAGTTTCTCTTTAAGTTACAGAGCAAGAACATGGAACCATGCCACAATAGCAAGAACATGGAACCAATTGTGCTGCCCATCAAAAGAGGACTGGATTTTTAAAAAATGTGATACATATACAAAATGGAATATTACTCAGCCATAAAGAAGAACAAAATCATGAACTTCATGGCAACCTAGATGGACTTAAAGTCTACAATACTGAGTGATCTTTCACAGAAACAAAGAACTGAGTATCATATGTTCTCACTCATAAGCAGACCTTGAACAACTATTGTAATACTATAAGAAAAGGATTGGCATTAGTGGGAAACTACAAGAGGGTGAGATGGTCGGGGGGAGGCGGGGAGGTGGGGTTGGCAGAAAGGGGGGCACACCTCGTCAACAAGGGTACCTGCATAACGAATATTTATATACCTAACCCTGAATTGCACCCCACATCTATAAGATAAAAAATTTAAAAGTTAAAAAAAAAAAGTAGCCAATGAAGACTTGTTGGATTTAAAGGAATTGAAATCAAAGCATGGGCACAAGTTTCCAAGAGGAAAATAAACATCTCATTCCTCATTCTGAAGCCACAGGGGCACTTCATTACAAAAGTACCTTAGAAGCACGTACATAAATTCTCCAGTATTATGGCATGGTTCTTCAGTTTTGCTCAGTTCTCAATGGGTGTGCCTCTTTCCTGTCAGGATTTCCTAAATATTAATGGAAGCACAAAAATTCCTAATCATCTCTGATTCTTCCCTTGTGAGTAAAAAGGCCAAAAAATAATCCTTGAGTTCCCACTTTGGAAGACATATACTAAAATTTTGACGATAAAAGCAAGGAAGACACACATAAATCTTTGAACCCTTTCCTAACTTCAGTATCTTCTGCATGACTATTAGAAGTAATGTTAAAAAATTAAAAATCTACATCTGCAAAAAAGAAATCAACCTTTAATTCGGTTTTGTTACTACTCTCTTCCCAAATATATCCAAAACACCAAAGAGTCAAGACCCTTGGCCCTAACTTCCTCTCTTCCCTTGTTGGTTTACCTCTAACTCTTGGCCTCAAGTGATCCTCCTGTCTCAGTCTCCCAAAGCACTGGGATTACAGAAATGAGCCACTGTGCCTGACTTCTTGCTGGTTTATCAATGAGAGTTTACATCACATGGTCAGTGTGAGTTTACCTGCCAGGTAGATAGCTCTTCTAATTTGCAAATGGTAAGATAGCTTCTGTTCAAGCAGAGAGCCAACTGAAATGCTAACATATTTTAGGTAAGATTATCAGTGATGTAACAGTCAAAATACTTCTGATTCAAGATGAGCAGAATGCAAAAACCAATTAACCCTTTAAGTGACCTTGTATAAACTTCCCTAAAAAGTGAAGTTTTAAAAAGTCCTAAATCAGGAGTCATCAAACTATAGTCCACAGGCCAAATTCAGTCTGCTGCATATTTTTGTAAATAAAGTTTCACTAGAATATAGCCACAGCTATTCGTTTACGTATGGGCTACAAACGTTTTGCTCTATAATGGCAGAGTTGAGTAGCTACAACAGAGGACCATACTGACCACATAAAACTTAAAACATTTACTATCTGCCTTTTAGTTTGCCAGTTTCTAACCTAAATTATTTTACACACTTATTTTCAAACAAGTGGTCTCTGGTTATTTATCTTTACCTGACATGTCTCATACCAGCAAAGTGTCTAAAATCACAAACCCTTTTTTATAAATATAGAGAGAACATTTGCTCTTCATACTCAAGAAAAGTGGTTTATTACCAACCCCTAAACCAACATACAGAACACAGTTTTAAAAGACAGCTATATTTCTCAAAAATTTTGCTCAGAAAGGATGGTTGGTTAACTTTCTCTTGTCTAGGGAAGCTATGTTGGGTGAGCCCTGGAGAGAGCTCAGAAGTAGAAAACTTACAAGAAAAGTCTATCATTGTAATCTGTGAAATGTGATCAGGCAGGTGACAAACCCCCTGAAACAGCAGGGTAAAGTCAGTATACCTGCCTTCACTGATTCCCTTTGGCAGAATAGGTGCTGCTGACCACTCAGACTCCATTCACCAACATCTCATGGGCACTTTCATCAGAAGCAGGATCAGCTGTTAGAACAGATCCCAAACATAAGCATAAGCTGATATGGAAGCTCCTCAGTGTCTGAGACCCAGACAGTTTCCATCTTGTTGATCTGCCATCCTTACTTTGTTGTCCTCTTTCATACGACACAAGATGGCCCCAGCACACCCGCATTCACTTCAGTGAGATGGCAGGGTAGAAGCGGGCAAGAGGCAGCACAGACCAGAACTGAGTCACTTGGGCATGGGTAGCTGAAAAAGAGCCTGGAAAATATAGTCTTTTATTGTAGGCATCCATGGGCCCAGGTAAAATTCAAGCATTCTTGTGCTTGAAGGACTGGTACCAGAGGACAACTAGTAATCTCTAATACAATGAAGACTTATCGCCTCTTGATGAATGAGTCTAACAAATCATTTACTGAAAACAAATGTTAACTGGGAGAAAAAACAAATTATCTAACGGTAGAAAGAAGGCACCATCATATTTGGAGAAAACATCCAAAAAAGAAGGAGATGAGTCTGAAAATAGACTTCCTCAAACTTCTCTTGGGACCAACACTATCCCATAGAATTTTTTCAAAATCCATATAGTCCCTGGGCTGGTCCCACATCAAAGGTCATTGCCTTATTTTAAAAATTCAGGCTGTGTCTAATGTAGGCTGCCAGCCATCATGTGATGTCCTGCTAAGAGTCTGTAACACAAAATTGTCAGCACAAGGCAGAACAGCCAGGAAGCTCACTTCCAAGCCACTTACAGAGGGTAAAAGCACAGTTACTGCCTCAGCCAAAACTCTTTGAGAGCTGTATTCAATCTGCAAATCAAAAACAACAGGAAAGAGGTGGGCAGGCCCACTCCCCCCACATCCAGGACCTAGCAAAGCTGCCCCAGATGAAAAAAAGAAAGGAAAAAAATGAATTCAGACACCTGTGGCAAAGAAAGAGATACAGGCTGACCCCACGTTTCATTCAACCAAGCTTCCGCCAAGCCACTGCTTGTCATGTCAAGGGTTTACTTGTCAAACCATCCACAATGTTTTAGTTACACCAAAAAGAGAAAAAAACAGGATCCAAAAATGAAATCCGTCTCTGCCAAAGGGAATTACTCTGTCATTTGTAGCAAACGGCACTTGTGCTGCTGGTTCAATCCAAGAATGAAAGAGAAAGGAATTTATTTTCCACCTTTGCCACATTTTGCCACTCATGGGGAGGCTCTTTTTAAATTTCCTGGGAGGAGGTCCTGAGTTGAGGAAAGAAGGAGGGTGCAGTCAGGGTAACCTCTTCCCAGGTGGCATATGCACCTGGCCTTGTTGCGCCGGTTTCTGGGGGTGGGGGTGCGGAAGGGTGCTGTAGGTTCTGAGAAGGACTGATATGGCTGTGACTCTTGACTCCCTGTCAGGCACTCAGCAGCTGCTGAGCCCAAAGACGTCACTCAGGCCAGCCCTTGGTGGAATCCCGACATTTCTTTCAATTCTGTCCCAAGTGTGCATTCAGTGTCCTTTGCCCTCTTTTTTACATCCTTCTCCAGAATCCCAGACTGCTCAACCACCACTTCGCCCATGCAGCCCATGTCAGTTCTGTCTGAGTCTAGACTTCCCTCAGCACCCCCGCTGTTTCCCTGTGAAAATGCAGACGCTGTGCCTTTCATATTACCACAGGAGAAAGGTCAGTGTTGGATAGGAGCCGATAAAACACTTCCCGGAATGACTCTTGAGACAAAGAGGAAATCAAATTTGCAGTTTTGGAGCTTTTAGAAAAAAAAATAATGATATTGACAAAACTGCCTATTAAAATGCATAGCATGCAGTCAAAGTTTATTTACAGAAAAGTTATGAGTTTATACATGTCATAAATATTAAACAAGAAAAAATTAAAATAATAAGCTGAGCAGAAAATAGAAGAAAAATATTAATAAACAACTTCGAGAAAGAGAAAAGGGATCTAACGACAACTTTAAAATTAATATAAGGGAATACTGCATATATTCACTTATAATATGCTTATACATCTTAAAGTGTTAGAAAATGTTCTAGAACATTTCAAAGGACAACAGGACTCAGACAGAAATTTTAATATGCCAGATGAAGTTGGAGGAAAAAAAGTAAAAATTATACCCCTCAAAAATTACCAGGCTTAGATGGTGTATAATTCCTAACCTTTTAACACTGTTTCAGAGAATTTAAAAGATGGCAAGTTTTTAAATTAATTTTAAGAAGCTGGTTGAAGCCTAATATTCCAAATGTGGCAAAGTCAACACATACATACACAGACATTCCACATGCATACACATACATGCCACACACACACACTACTAATTATCACATATGATATATGAATGCCTGTCAATATGATCTACCTAAGTATTAAATGAGTAATTCAAAATGGTAGAGTTAGTTTTATTCCAAGAATATGAGGATAATTCAGTATTAGAAATTATATTAGTACAGTTAATTAATAGATCAAAGGAAAACAGATGATCATCTCAACAAATGCCTATCAGACATTTGAAAAAAACCTGATTTTCATTTCCCCATTTTAAAAAATTATAGCAAAGTTTGAAAAAGACATTCTTTAAAATGATTAAGCTTATATCTATTGGAAACCAAGAATCAGCTTTATACTCAAGGCTAAAATAGTTGAGGCACTCCCATCAAAGTCAGGAATCAAACCATGATGCCTGCAACCACACTGTGATGACATTTTATTACAGAAGCTCTGATCTACATAACTAGATGAAAAGAAATAATTGTAAAATGAGATATTAATATTGGAAAGAAGAAGATAAAAGTAACATTCTCAGCAAAAGATGGGATTATTCATTTGGAAAATTCATGGGAATCAACTAAAAGATCATTAGAAGTAATAAGATTTCCTGAAGGTGGCCAGTTAGAAAATAGAACAAACACAATGGCTCCCTGACATACTGGCAACAGCAAATTTTAAAATAAAGCAGAAAAGTTCATAGGGAATAGTCATAAAGTTAAACTAGATAAGAATAAACACATCAAGAAATGGAAAACATCTACATTTATTTTTAAAAATAAATATAAATTACTGAAAAAAATAAAAGAATTAAATGAATGCATAAACACACAATAAACACAGATGGAGAAATTTCATCCCAAAGCATGCCAATTATTAATAAGCCGATCCATAAACATTATGCAAGTCTAACCAAACCCCTTCAGCTTCTGTTGTCATTATTGTTTTAAATTTGTATTTTGTGTTGCTGCTATTGTTGTTGAGTTTTAAAAATGAATATGAAGTTTATCTTGAAAAAATATATAAGGTAATCATGAAAATTATGAAAAAAGAAGTGTAATGAGAGAGGACTTACACGTTATAACCTATAATTGGAATATTAAAACAATGTGACGTTGGTGCAAAGAACAAAATTGCTTAAGATATTGCCTCCATTCTCAAGGAGTTTTCATTCTTTTAAGGGAAATAGACAAAAAATTAAAACACTTGATAAAGTGCAATACTGTTTACAATAAAAATATGAACACATATTTGCAGAAAGGGGCTCCCCACTCTGCCTCCAGAATGCATAAGCTGGTCTGAGGAGCCAGAGTGGTCTGGAGGAGAAGGTGGCAGGGTTCACCCAAGCACAGGGAGAGTCTGAAAATGTGTGACTCTAAAGAGAGAGCAATAAGACTGTTGGGCATGGCACCCACAGGCAATCCCGCAGGACACAGAGTTGGCATGGGAATCTGCAGCCAGAATGGAAAGGAATTTGAATATCTCTGAGATGCGAGGGTCTCAGGATCTAAAAGATTTCTCTCTGAGCAAATTAAGGTAGGTGCCCAGGATCTGTACTCAGAAGTTGTGATTTGCTTCGTAGCTGTTGTAAGAAAGGTCATGAACAGGATTGAAAGCCACTAGGAGGTAACCCCTTCAGGTCCCCTCCCTCTGTGGGAGCTTTTCTGTCCTCTTAATAAATCCTGCTTTCTCACTAAAAAAGAAAAAGAAAGCCACTTGGTATGGGCTGTAGGGAGCTTCTAGAGCAAAGAGGTTATGTGATTCAGGCTGTGTTTTAGAAGAATTACTCTGGCAGCTGCATGGAGGTATATTTGGGGAAAAGACCCTTGAAACGAGGGAAGAAATTAAGCCTCAAAGAGGGGACGATACTTGCCTATGCTGGCACCACAACCCACCTGGGGCATGGGTCTCCTAACTCCCAACTCTCCTCACCTTGCCAGACAGAATTTCTAAATTCTAATTTCTGGCAGGGGCAGGCAGTAGCTAAAGTGTGTCATACCCAGCAAGCAACAACTATACACTGACCTGATAGGACAGACCCTATCAGACTTAGATGGTATATCATTCCTCTACTGCAAAATAATCCAGGAGTACTTAAGGTGGGTGAACCCTTTTTTGTAAGTAGAACAAATAATGACAAATACAAGGAAGGTTAGCGTGAAGACATCTGGAGATCATGCTTGCCAGAATCCACAGACTTACAAAGTGGGATGAACAAAACAGGATTTCTCAAAGTGATATGATGGTTTTTACTTGTCTGTTCTCACAGAGTAATTGGGCAAAATGGGCAGGAATCACAAAATCTGCTTTTTTCTTCTCTTTCCCAAGTGGCCTGGATCATTCAAGTGTGTGGTGTGTGTGTGTGTGTGTGTGTGTGTGTGTGTAAGAATTTTGTACCTTTGAAATTCCTTGTGATTAGAAGTGGTTCAGAAATCCAGCAGACCCAGTCATTCTGTATCTTCAACTTATATCCACAAATGATAAAGGAAAATCTATCTTATTCAGTATTTGATTTCATACTAAATATGCAGGACCTAAGGAAGATTTCACAATATGAAGAAGACAGTATTTTTTCACTTACTCTTAAATATCTATTAGATGACTCAGAAATATTCCTCTAAAAAATGTTTCATTGCTGTTAAACTTGACATCACTTCCCTTGTCCAAACCCATTATGGCATTAACTATAGGGAAACAATAGCTGATATCATTGTTTTGGAAGGCCGGGGGAAAAAAAAAGAAAGGGAAGAATGGAGAGAGGAAAAGAGAGAGGAACACAGGAAAGAGGGAGAGAAAAACAGTCTGCCTCTTTTGACATTCCCCCCTTAATATTTAAGAACTAAGCATTTTCCAGAATTATGTTAATTACAGCTAATAAACAAGGCCAGAGAAAACATAGGGACAGTAATCTCAAGCTGATCTTAGACCCAGATTTGCTCTTCCAGGCTCAGACTCTCATCTCAGAGTGTCGATTAATAATCTTACCTTGAGGAAATGTGGCTAGTGCTAACCTAGGTCTGGGGAAAAAAAACCAAAATCCCTTGAATCCTCATAGCTGGAACTCTAGACCTAGAATATTTTGTCTACAAAAACTTTAAATCTCAAAAGCTTAAGGAAGAAGGAGTGTGAGTTTGTGAAGGTTAAAGCCAACATGGGATGTGTAGGGTAGAATCAGAGTCAACTAAGTCTCTGTTACCCCATTCTACCCTAGTAGGAGTCCCCAATTTCCCTCACTTCTTCCTCAGTGCTTTCAAAGGTCTGAAATTATCACTTACTCTGCACATGGCCAGCTATGCATGGACTGTAACCAAGATGGATCTTAGCGCAATTAACATGATTGGAGAAAGTTGACCTCACAGTCATTTCACTTTTTTTTTTTTTTTTTTGAGTTGGAGTCTCACTCTGTCTGTTGCCCAGGCTGGAGGGCAGTGGCATGCTCCCGGCCATCGCAGCCTCGACCTGCTGGGCTCAGGTGATCCTTCCACCTCAGCCTTCCAAGTAGCTGGAACTACAGACATGCACCATCATGCCCAACTCATTTTTTGATTTATTGTTGCGATGAGGTCCCGCTAAGTTACCCAGGCTGGTCTCGAACCCGTGGGCTCAGTCAGGCAGTCCTATCACCTCGGCCTCCCAAAGTGCTGGGATTATAGGCATGAGCCACTGCACCAGGCCATCATTTCACTTTTTAAAATCACTCTATAAAGCAGTGATTTATCATCATCCCTATGCACATTTTTCATTCTCCCCCATATTTAGACTCACTTTGACTCCTCCCACATTGCCGCATGCTCTTCAGTGTGACTTCTTAAATGATGCCGTGTTATGTCCATGAGTAGAAAAAAACAACTGGGTTACAATTCTGCCTCCACCACTTACTAGATTGTAATCTAGGATAAGTTAATTAAACTATCTATACCTAGTATCTCATTTTTAAAATGAGAATGCTTACTGCATATGATCTCTTCAAGGATTAAATGAGATCATACATGTGACGCACTTTAGTGCCTGGCATCCCATAAGTGCTCATAAACTGTGAATGTTATGAATATATGGATGGTTGTCAAATTCTAATGGGTATGAGAATCACGTATTTTTGGAAGATGGCAGCAGAGTCAAGTTGGACTATGCAAGTTCCAGCGTGAGTGAGGGAGTGTATGGAAAATTTTGCATATGTGTCTGTGAGTAAGTGGGTGTGTGAGTGGCTGAGTGGGGACTCAGGAGTGAGTGGCCAGGACTCTCCTGGTGAAGCAGCTGGTGCCACAGCTGCTCTGCTTGGACCCAATCACTTCCCAGGGTGCAGAAGCCAAGTGTGATTTTTTGAAAATCAGCAAAGCCCTTCCTGGAAAGAAGTTGCTGGGAGTGACTGATGGCTCCAGGCTCTGCCTTAGCACTGCAGCACCTGGCCAGACACTGACAGCAAAGGGTGAGGAGGGAGCACAGAGAGGGATCCCAGGGGCAGAGCCCCACTGGAGAAGATGAAAGGGGCACCCTGCCACCATCTTGAAAACTGGGCAGGAATGTGCTCCAACTTGCTCACCATGAAGCAACAGACCCAATCTCTGTAACTGGCAGATTAACTACTAATGGGTTGATCATGACCCAGAGGGAATATCCTGAAAGCACAAATTCCGGAGGGACAGGATGAGTGCTGAGTCTCAGATGCCACACACCGTACCCTGATTCAGCCCTAGAACAAAGGGTGCGACCAGAAAGGAGGAGAAAGACGCCCCCCCAAAGAGATCAGTGGTGACCCAAGCCCCTCTTCCCTAGCAATCCTCTAAATTTGAGACATACACAACTGGGGCACAACTAAGAGGGACAAACCCAGGCAAGGCTGGATGTCAGCCATGACAGGAGAACTCTACTCCAGGATAATCCTGACTGGGGCATCCCCCAGCCAGTACCTGAAGAAGAGACAATCTGGCACCTCTCCATCAGAGGGGGTCTCTCTGAAAATATGAGAGCAGGAGGGGAGGACTGAAACCCCACACACTGCTACTGCCTCCTCCTCCCCCACCCCACCCCACCCCGACACTGAGGAGATTGTGAATAAGGCTGCAGCTCCAAAAGAGATAGCAGAGGGACTTATCTGTAAGCGTCTGAAAGGAACAATTACAGAACTTGCCTCAAGAGGGAAGGTTGTCTTTGTTTTGTTGTTTGTTTCTTTCTTGCTTGCTTGTTTTCTCTCTCTCCTCTGTGCATGAATGTGTATGTAAGGGTTCGATCTGCATCCCCTCATGTTTCTTTTTCTTTTTTTCTTTCTTCTTTTTTTTCTTTCTTTCTTCATTCATTTTCTGTTTTCTATTTATGTGTGTATATGAACGATTGGGTGTTCATCTTTCAGTTTTTTTGTTTTTGTTTGTTTTGTGTTCTTTTCTTTTTTCAGTTTACTATGTGTGTGGGTGTATGCGTGAAGGTTCAATTTGAATTCCTCTTTTTTCTCTTTCCTTTTTTTCTTCTCCTTTCATTTTGTGTTGGACATCTCTGTGTGTGTGTGTATATGTGTGTGTGTGTTCAACTTTGGTTTCTGCTTTTGTATTTCTGTGTGTTTTTTTGTTTTGGGGGGGTTGTCCACCTTATTTCATTCTACTTTTCTCTGTTCTCCTCATTGCTGTTACTGTATTTTGGACTCAGGGGTTACATACATGTACTAATTGCATCATCATATAGAGTGGGGGTGGGAAGTAGGTCTCAGGGAACCCATACCACAACCAGTGAACATTGTGATTTGCAAGTAATTTCTAAATCTTAGCTCTCCATCCTCCACCTTATTCAACTCTCAAAACTACAAGAGACAGCAAAGCATCCCATCCTGCTTCAAAATGGAACAAATTCAGAGCCCTGATTAGGGAAGAATAGAGGACTGAGCAAACATCAGAAGTGAAAGCCTCTCCCACTGCCACAGAAAAATGGAACTAAAGAGAAAAGAAAGAGATCTATCACAAGTGAGGAAAAATCAATGGAAGAACAGGTAATTCTCTGTGTAACAAAGAGAAAATGCTTGAAAAAATCAGATCTCAGAGCCCAAACAAAGGGAGTCACAAACAACTGGCCCCAGAGCACAACAGAGATTAGAAAGTAGATAGAAAGAGTGAATAAGACTCAAGAAAGACAAGATACAACACTGAAAGAATGTTTAACAGAGTTTTTGACCAGAAAAACTTCATCCAGGAAATAAATATCAAGATGACAAGCATTGAAAGCAAAACTTGAAGACAAAACCATGGAATTAACTCAATTTCTTAACATAGAAAGAAAACTCAGAAAGAAAGAACAAAGCCTACAAGAGATGTGCAATTAAATCAAGAAGCCGAAGCTATGCCTAATCTATATTCCAGAAGAAAAAAGGAAAGCAGAGAACACCTTGGAGCAAGGATCCCAGGAGGTTATCCAAGAAAACTTTTCCCATCTCACCAGAGATGCGACCATCCCAAACACAAGAGATACAAAGAGCCCCCCACAAGACATCAAATGAGAAGACCAACCCCTAGACACATAGTAATTCACCTACACAAAGTAGGTACAAAAGAAAAAATCCTAAAAGCAGCAAGAGAGAAAGATCAGACTACCTACCAAGAAAAACCAATCAAATAGCAGTAGACCTAGCAGCAGAAACACTACAAGCTAGAAGGAACTAAAGCCCAATATTTAAAGTCATCAAAGATGAACAATTACAACCAAGAATTGCCTACCTAGCCAAACTCAGCTTCATCAGCAATGGAGAATTAAAATCCTTCCCGGACATCTAATCCATAAGAGATTATGCAGATTCCAGAACAGCTCTACAGGAGATGCTGAAAAAGGTATTAAGCAAAGAAGAAAGAAAAAAAAAACAATGACCGTGCACCTCCCAAAAGGACTAAAGAACACAGAATCAACAGAGATACATCATGACTGTAAACTTAAAAACACACACATACATCAACCCAAAAGTTAAAAGAAAACAAACAGATAAAAAACTGTATAAGAACCTCATGACATAGATAAACAATCCCATTTCAAGAATCAGCCTGAATGTGAATGGACTCATGCACCACTGAAAAGACACAAAATGGCAAACTGGATTAAGAAAATCGTGACCCAATAATTTGCTTCATCCAGGAAGCTCATCTCACCACAAGGGATGCACACAGACTCAAAGTTAGAGGATAGAAAATGAATTTCCAGGCAAATGCATCACAAAAGAAGGCAGGAGTCATGATCTTAATATCAGACAAAATAACTGTTAAGCTATCAAAAATTTAAAAAGATACAGATGAACAAAAGGTTCAATCCATCAACAAGAAATATCCACCCTAAACATATATGCACCCAACACAGGAGCACCAGTGTTTATAAAGCAACTACTAAGTAAACTAGAAAAATATATTTACTCTAACACTATCACAGCTGGGGACTTAAATACCCCACTAACAACCTTAGACAGATCATCAAGGCAAAATATCAGCAAAGAGATCCAGAACCTCAACTTGAACTTAACCAAATGAACTTAATAGATACCTACGGACCACTCCACCCAACAACCGCAGAATATACAGACGTTTCACATGGTTATTCAAAGCTCTTGGAGCGAGGACTGCAAGATCTCAGCCAGAAGCTACATAGTTGTTTATGAGTTAGCTTCACTTGTCCATTAATTTGTTAAGCAAATTCCCATGTCCAGCCTAGATTCAAATAAATTAGACTCTGCTTCTCAATGGAGGAAGTAATGAAATGTTAGTGACTACCTTAGACCTCTTTCTAGATGTTAGATGCATAGATATATCCATACACACATATAAATGAATATACTTGCTTATTAATATCTCAGACTAAATGTTTCACAGGCATCTCTAAGTTTTCATGTTCAAAACCGAATTCATATTCTTTCCCCTTGTATTAGAATAAATCTGCTAGCTACTGTAACAACACATTATGAAAAGATAATTTCTCATGTTGTCTTAGTTCAAGGTGGTATGAGAGGGTCAGCCACTATGCAGGCAATCAGGGATGCAAGCTCTTTCAGTGCTATGACTCTGCTACCTTTCAAAGGGAGATTGAAGTTCCTTTTGTGGGATGGCAGGAAGGGGAAAGATACATGAAGATCACTTAGGTGTTTCAAAGCCTAGGCCTTTACTCTCACTCTTACAGCCAATTTTACCCTTTCCTTAGGGAAGATGACTCAAAGTCCCATTTGAACATTGCATCCAATCCAAAACTGGGGTCTATGAGTGATACATAGCCCTCTCCATCAAACTATGTGTTATTTCTTGTGGCTCAGTGACACCTGAATAAAAATGCAAGTCATTTTTCCCTGCAAGTCCCCAACAACAGCTGTTTTAGAATGGTGCAGGTGAAATGCAATCATACTTGTATTTGATCAGAGGAGAAGCAGAGACACACATTAACTTTGGGGATATAATAACTCAAGTCCAATTCTTGCTAATAGAAACTTTAAAAGTTTTCTACTTTGAGGGAAATGAGAAGTTCCATTCCACTTTTAAGGAGAAATACTCTTCTGCTCATTGCACTCTCTAAACACTAGTTCTACCTTCTAGAGCATTTATTTTGATCTGCAATCCTCCTTGGCCACATCTGAAGAGGAATAGGGAATGTTTTCTTCCTAATAACTTCATATCTTTTTCAGCCTGATTTCTGCTCATGGAAGATTAGTGATTGCAGAGTTGAGTGTCCTTTTCCCTTTTATTATTATTTTCATTCCAATTTCGTGTGTGTGTGTGTGTGTGTGTGTGTGTGTGTGTGTGTATGTGTGTGTTTTGGCAAAACAGGTTTGTTCTTTTTACAAACTTTGAAGATCTTTGATTTATTTTCTTCAGTCATTTTCATGTGGTAGTTGCTATATCCAAAGTTTTTTCCTAAGTCTTGACTCTCCGGTCTGGTTTATGTATCTATTTCTTTGCTGTGGGACTTCATATCTTGATGCTGTTTCAAACAATACAAGAGAAGATAGCACCCTTATTCTGACTATTGCTACAAGAATGAACACTTTTGTTAAATTACGATGTTGTATTGGGTCTTTCACACAGAGTCTTTGGAAATTGCATCTTTTACCATTGGAACCTGCAGATAATTGACTTTTTCAGAACTGTTCTACTCTAATTTTCTGGACTTTGGAATATTCTTTCTTTTCCACTAGCCAAGAAGTCAATTATTTCTTGAAATATTTTTTCATGCATTTAATCCTTGCCAAGTGTTATCAATAGCACTTTATACATGGCTGTACAATCTGTTTACAACACTTTTTTCAGACCATGAGGAACATGGCATGCCCTCCAAATATTATGACAATTTTACCAATTATTTGCTATGTATAGCACCAATCTCTAGCCATCCAGCCAGCCATAGCTGCTTCCTTGCCACCTGTCAATCAACTGCAAAAAAAAAAGAAAGAAAGAAGGAAAAAGAACAAAAAAGACACCTAAAATAAATTAAATGTATTTTGTTTTGGTTAGTTTCTATTGTTGCTGACTTTGTTTTGTTTTTACAACAACCCTCTACTTCAAGGCATCGATTTCCAATTTAGACATGGTAGACCCAGTTCTGGGAGAAACAACACTTGACCTCACCAGCTCAGTACAGCAGAGGAATATTCCTTATTCACCTTATAAGATAGTATGTATCTGGAGATAGTTCTCTTTTCTGCAGTGATTCAGAATCCCAGGCGTCTTCCATTTTGTAGCTCTAAAATCTCCCTGGATTCCATCCACTGGGGAAGCAGGAGAAGAAGTCATGAAGGTCTATGTGGAGGATCTGAATGGCTGGGACTGGACGTAGCACTTGCCATGCATGTCCACATTCCGTTAGTTTGAACACAGTTACACAGGTCTCCAGTTTAATTATCCTGAGGGCCTAGGAGGAAAGGGAAACAAGTTTGGTGAATATATAGTACCATCTCAATCACAGTCCCCAAATGGCTCTTCTTTACATTTTGTATCTCATTGAATATGATCATTTACTGGGCCCCAGAGACAAAGGCCAAAAAAGTAAGCCTTCCCTATCCAATATTTCACTAAGTTTTAATCCCCTTGACATCTCTTTCCATAATGTTCTTTTTCTTCTACTGTGACAACCACTGTCTTAGTTTAGACATTCACTTTCACCTGGTGATATCTTTTGCAGTCACCACCTTCTTGGTCTGCCTACCTCCTGTCAAGGTTTTGCCCGGCTAAGGTACACTCTACTGCTAGAATTGTTTTAATGAAATAAAATAGGACTATCTCGCTCTGGAGCTTTTAAATCTTTCTATCACTCCTTGTGTCTTTTAGAATAAGGACAACGTTTCTTAGAAGCACAAAGTCCCTTAATGATCTGCCCCTATTTACATATCTAAGATTACCTTTTGTCTCTCTTCCCTCTTCACTTTTTACTCTAGTTAATGCCAACCACCTTTTATTAATTAAACTTTTTAAAAAATTTGAAGTAACTGTGGATTCATATGCATTTGTAAGCAATAATACCTCAACCACTTTTAGCTCATGAAATCTATCCCTCACAACTCTTTAGCAAGACTTTTCTATCCGATGCTTACTCACCATTTAATTATAGTTTCAACTATTACCTTCAGTGAGAAGCCTTCTCTCTTCTCTTCTCACACTTCAGGTTGCTGAGTGCTCTACTTGTCCTGCTTCTAATGGTGTACACATCTTTTTTTCACACACAAACTACAATATCGGTATGACTTGCTAGTCAGTTCATCTTACTACAGCAGGGACCATTTCTTTTTCAACCTCATAACTCTCAGTGTATGACACATTCTTGGACTGTAGAAGGTACTTAACAAAAGACTGTATTCCTGCTTGGCTGAATCCATAATGGCTAAGCATTCAGGTTCTGAATTCTGTCTAATTATTTTTTGTACAGTAAAGGGTTAACTCAGCAAGTGTAAAGTATTTACACTCTGCACATTTCAAAGAAAAGACTGACTCCTTGGAGAAAATCTCTTACTTTTAAAAAAAATCCTGCTTGATTAGAGTGTCTTTGTGTACTGGGGCATTGGGCCACTCTAGATAGTTTATAATAACAATTCTATTTGGGTTGTAGTCTTGGGCCAGGCTCTATCAGTTTGATACCTGGAGGAAGTAGCTGGAGATTGAGATTCAGGTCAGAAAAAAATGAGTTTCCACACCTATATGACCAATCCCTAATGTAAATCCATGACTTCAAGGCTCAGGCAAGCTTCCCTGGTTGGTAATACTCTACAAATATTGGCACAAGATGTGGCCGGAAGAACTAAGCACTGTCTATACTACTCCATGGAGAGAAGATGACTGGAAACTTGTGCTAATATCTCCTAAACTTTACCTTTTTTACCATTACCGATTTTGATTTCTACTTATTTTCTCACAATCAACTGTAACAGAGAACATAATAGCTACTTTAAGTTCTGTGATCCCTTCTGGTAAGTTGATGACTTAAGGGTCGGGTCTTGGGGTCCCAGCACTGCTCTGAATTTGTTTTCAAAACTAATTCGCCATATGACCATGGACATATGACCTGCAAGCTTTAGTTTTATAATCAGATATGTGAGGATAATAATAAAGTGCTTACCCTGTTGAGATCTTGTGAGGATTCAGTATTGCATGTAAAACATTAAGCTAACTATTAGTGAACAAAAAATATTAGCTATTGTAGTTGTTATTATTATACCACAAGTATTTCCACGTTATTACAAATCTGTACAATTTTTGTAAATATCATTTAAAAAGTCCATATACTATTCCATTAAAGGGTAACACCATGGCTTGTTTTGCCAACTTTTTATTATTATAAATAGCATAGTACCAAATATACACATTGCAATCACTATATTTAAGATTATTTCTTTATGATGCCTTTCAGAGTTGAAACTTCTAGGTCTAAAATATTAAACATTTAAAAATGTCTTGATATATATTGACAGATTGCCTTCCAAAATGTCAGTACCATTTTTCACTTTTAAAAGCAAAGTAAAATTTTATTCATTTCCTTAGACTCATGAGGACATAGGAAAGAAATGATTTTTTTTGGACAAAATATCTCAGAGTAACAGGTCATTTTAATGTGACCATAAATTTCCTAAGAACAAACTGAAAAAAATAATTTTTGCTCCCTCAGGTTCTGAAAATGGAAGGTTCACATTCATACACACTGTGATTAAATGTATTCTCCACTCACTCATCAAGGTATAAGGTGAGAATACACCTCATAAATGCATCGCAATGCAGAAAAAAAGAACTTCTATTAGCAAACATGCCTCTATTGGAGAGGATTTAGAGGAAAGAAAAACATTTTTACCTTTGGTTCCACAGAAGGAATTAATTCATTAGGCAGACTTATGCTAATCACATTCATTCATAATGTGATAGTCTTGTCATTAATGTTTGCACAAATCCCAGAGAGAAAATGAATATTTTTACAGAGGCGAATTTTAATTTTGGCTTCTCAAATGAATCACTGCCACAACTGCATTTTCACTTTTCCTACACACTTCTTATAATAAAATGGAGGTTACAGGCCAAATAAAATTTTTAACAGCATGCTAAACTTTTATCCTTTTATCTTTATATTGAAACTTTCTTAATGTTTCAGTTCTGGCTGATTATTGCCACACAGGAATGCGGAGCCCAATGCCTTGGGAACTCCAGAAGGAAACTGAAATGTTGTGAGGCTACAAAATAATATACTGGTCTATGGGTGCTTTCAAAGAACAAATACTTTGCAGGCTCATTTTGTCTCCTGTTGTCACTTAGCAGCAGCAATAAGTGAGTGTGATGGGTTATAAGGGAGCTGGACAGAAGTTCCAGCTACTAAATAGACACAGAAACTGGTGAGTTCATCTTATTTAATTCACCAAATTTACCATTCAGTTTTCCTCTAAACTATTCACTCCTGTCCCAGTGGTCATGCTCAGATGATTTCTGGTGGCTGTGTTGTTTCCCTCCCATCTGTGTACAGCCAAGTCCTAAACATCTCTCCAGGCTCTCCTGAAATGTATCTGTCCAAGATTCCTTCTCTGTTTTCTTTCCAGTTGCTTCCATTTGCTCAGCACATTCAGGTCCATGTTATAGTAATTTTTGTGCAAGTCATCTCTCTCCTATATACTATTAAACTCTCAAAGAAATAAATTTTGTTTCATTTACCTTTATATTTCCAGCTTAGACTTTCATACATCAGTTGTTAAAGGAGAACTGTTGAATGAATAAACGAACATGAATAGATACTCAGATAAATAAAGGCTATTATGTAACTGTACACTATAGAAGAAAAAATGTGATTTTAAAGACATTCGATTATTTTTTAATTAAAAAAATAGTTGCATGTCTACTCTATCTCAGTCAAAGATCAAATCCTGGCTCTGCTTCTAATAAACTGTATAAGCAGTATGATTTGAGGCAAATTACTCAAATTCTCTTAGTCTCAGTTTCTTCATTTATCGAGTGGAGATTATAGTATCTGACTGAGAGGAGTTTCATGATCACTCAAGGAAAAAAATTACAAGAAGCTCTCTCAGCATATTATTTGCTTAAAAATTTATATTTTTCTCTTTTCTTGCTCTTCTGACAAAAAAAAAAAACAAATCAATTTTTAAAAATCCCTTGCATAGTCATAAGCACAGGAGTTTCTCATGCTCCAGATAAAAGAAAACAAAAAGTAAGAAAAAAATCATTCTCAAAAATAGCCTCTGGTCTCATCTTGGTTTCCAGGATATATAAGGGCTATTTCCAATACCAGAGTATGTAATGATATACAGTATCTCCATATTTCTATGGCATATTATGTCTCAATACTGGGAGTTGGAAGTTGCTTTAAATCCTATTTTTGTATGTGTAAACCAAGGCTCAAAGAACTCAGATGACTTCTCCATTACTATCTAAGCAAAAAAGAACACCAGAATCAGAAGGTGTAACCCCCTGATACCCAGTATAACACTTTCCAATTTATGGAGTATCTGTCCATAAGAAGTAGTGCTGCCTAAACATGCACTTCAGCAGAGATGTCTCCCATCAGTAGGCTTATGCCTACTATTTTCCCAGAGGGCTCAGTTTCCAAGAGGTCTTTTTTGAGCTTCTAGTCTCCTACTTCTGGAATCCTGTAAGCAAAGCTTGGTAAATGTGTCATCAATGCAGTGTGTCATAAATCCATCAGCCTTCCCAGTTCTGTCACGATGCTGCTGGAACCCTGTGAGCACAGCCCAGGTAGATGCTGCTGAGCTGGAATGGGAAAACAAATGGGCCTGCTTTCAATGAGCTGGAACCTTCTGCCTGAGTTAATGTTTCAGTGGAGTTGTTTGCTTCCTGCAGCTGGCTAAGCAGTTTTGGTGACTGTGACAACTCTTTCCACGGATCTGTTTCTACCCCTCATCAGACTTGACACGCATCCGTTCTGTTCTGCAATTTTCATGCTGGAAGTGCTTTGTGATGGGCTTTTAACTGTGTCTCATGATCATGGCTCTGAGAACAAGCCAAGGAAGACTGAAACACCTGCATGAAGAAAGTAAACTCAACATATCCCTTATCCTTTTCCAAATCGGGGCTGTGTAATAACCAATGCAGACTGAAATAACTCTCTCTTGGAACCTGGGGAAATGGGCTTTCATTTTCTTCTGCTAGGATGTTATCAGTTAACTACAGATAATTCACTTAAGTTATAAATTTACCTGGGCATAAGAATCACTAGAGATAACAACTGCTTTAAAAAAATAATACAAATTACTATTTGTCCTCAGATTTTTGAATTAGACTCATCAAAATATAATCTTAGGGCCCTTTATTTTTAACAAGTGGTTCAGGTGATAGTTGCAATTACGCATACTTGGAAAATACTGGCCTTTGTGATCTTTATGTCCTACGGCATCTCACATTTCACAATGTATAAAAGTGCTTCTGTATAAATGGTCCACATTCTCCATATTCTACCTGTTTCAGATTACCTGGAGAATTTGCTAAGAAATGCAAAATTTCAGGCTATCTTGAAAGTAATCTAAATCAGAATTCTAGGAATATAACTCATGCACTTTTATAAGAGGTTCCCCAAGTGAATTTTGATCATACCAAAATTTGGGGACCACTGGCAGAATTTATTTCTACAGTTTATTGTGTTTGGAGATATTATAAACATCATAAAGCAGCTGTGAGGACTGCAGGAGATAAAGTATTAAGCGTAGATTCTGCCATGGATAAATTCTTGATAAATGTTAGCTACAACTACAATAAAGTGTTTAGTGCATTTCTTGGGCAGAGATTGCATCTTATACTTCTGATTTCTACACTATACTAGGAGGAAGCATGGTGGTTGATCCATCTGTTCTTATTGATCAAAGTTATCTCAAAAGTACATGGTTTTTTCTTCTTCTTTTTTTTAGTTCTTTCTTCTATTGCCTATTTTTGGACTGGAAGAATCTCAGAGGAACGAGAACTGTACCTTGACTACAGCTATTCTGGTCACCATAAAATGTTACATTTGGCATTTGTAATTGCTTAAACATTGACTTCTGATAGCAGGGTGGTTATTATTAGTCTGGCCTCATGTATGAAAATACAGATCCAGAGAGGAAACGTGTCCTTGTACAAAGTTACTCTACATGTTGGTGGAAAACAACAAACCAAAACCAAAAAACACAACAAACAAAACAGGACTAGAACTCAGGTACTCTCTGTCTCTCATCAAGAGTCATTTTCACTCCACCAAACTGCTTTCATAGCATAAGTACAGGGCCATCTCTAATACCTTTTTTTTTTCTTCTAAATCTTCTTCTCTCCTTCTCTTGTCGTTGTTCTCTTCACTTACCCTGTAGATAACTCCATTTTTCCAAGTCAACCTTATCTTTAGCTAAATAAAGCACGAGGTACTGGAAACAAAGGAAGCCAGTCCCTTTAGTTGTGATTGCTTTTAACAGAAGAGCAATAGCAGGTCCTTGATCCAAGCAGTGATCATGGAAATTCAGACCCATGGGCCCTAAAGACATGAAAGTCAGGAGAAGTTTTTACCCCCACATCATAATTCTGAAGGCAGCTTCCTTTTCTAAAAAGTCTAGGTCTTCTACTGACAACAGAATTATAAAGCGATCTTCTTTGTAACAAAAGATCCCCAATCGTTGAGACTTTAAAGTTATTTAGATGCAAACACAGATTCTGCTGATCATTTGAGACACAGTTTCCTTTCCAAGTACCAGTGTGAGAATGGCGCTGGATTCTACCAAAGAGGAGGTCACAAGAGGAGATCAAATCCAGCTCAGTAACCAGTAACCTGACATCTTGCCTTGGGCCTTTAGACAGAGAAGTCTACCCAATTGCTGAATTGTTACAACTTCAGTCTACACTATGGTAGAATGTAATACTTTTGCACACCCTTTTTTGGGACACTATTTCTATTTGAAATTTTGCAAAATTATTTAACTTATCCTTTACATTTAACTACATAAATCAGTTACCATTCAATTGTACACGTCAGCATTCCAATTAATTGAAATGTATTTCTTCATTGTTTTGTGTGAACTGCTCTGAATTATATTCTCATTAAGAATAACATCATCACCTCTTGAGAGAGTATCCCCCACATCCATTCTTTTTATTTGTACTTCAGTTGTTTTTTGGAAGTTATCATCTCTGTTGTACAGAGTAATGTATTAAAAACAGACCATGTATTACAAACATACAAATTCAAATATTTTTATTATTTAAGGATATGAGGACTGCTGATGGTTAGTCGTATTTGAATCAACCTCCTCCCTTTCCATTTTTATACAATTATATGTACTTCAGGCTGTGCTGATATGATATTGTTTTATCTCCCAAACTAACCCCCTTTTGGCACCTCTCATTCAGCAGGCAGACTCAGGCTACAGCTCACAGATGAGGTATACTTTTTGTTGTTGTTGTTAACAACCGAAAGTCAGCAATAATTATGTCTCGACTGCTATTCTCAGATACATTTTACATTTTTGAATATTTTAAAGAATATGCTAGTGCAGTCTTTTCACTCCCAGTAGAGGATTACTGCAGATTCAACAAGACCAAGTTTATGAGGCCGGCAGGGTTTCCCAAAGTAGCCTCCTAGGAAGACAGCCCTTAAGAGATGAAATATTCTGAATGTAAGAGCTGAGTCTGAGTGTCAGGGAGGAGATTACTTTGCACATAGCAAGCACCCTCCTTGGTCATCGTGCTGGCTCTGGCATAAACTGGTAACTGGCACAAGCTGGTTCTCATTAAGGCTCAAATTCAAATTTTTGTAAATTCTTTAAAAATTTTAAAAGTGGTATAAAAAACATATATTGAATTCATAATCTGTTCAGGCTGCCATAACAAAATATCATAGACTGGGTGGTTTAAACAATAGATATTTCTCACAGGTTAGTAAGCTGGGAAAGACAAGATCAAGGTGCTAACAGATTTGGGATCTGTTAAAGGCCTTCTTCCTGGCTTGCAGTTAGTGGCCTCTTGTTATGAACTTACGTAGCCCTTCCTGAATGTGTGCCTATGGAAAGAGAGAGAGAGATCTCTCACTTTATTTCACTTTGTAGGGGTAATGATTTCATCATGGATGTCCCACTCTTTCAACCTAATGTAAGCCTAATTATTGTCCAAAAGCCTCACCTCTAAATATTATCACTTTGAGGATTAGAGTTTCAACATACGAATTTTGAGAAAACAATATTTGATTCCCAATGCTTAATTACAAAAAGAAAGCATCAATGTACTCATGGTGCAGTAGAAATATAATTTTAGAAAGGCTTTATACCAGAAACGTAAAAAATGATTTAAAAGCATGTTCTTTGTGTTCTCAATAAAGAATAAAAACATACTGGCTCTGAAACAAGATTTTTTTTTAAAGACACTGCTCATTCATGTTTATTGACACAGTATTCACAATAGCAAAAATATGGAACCAACTCAACTGTTCATCAGAAGTAGACTGGATAAAGAAAATATGGTATATATACACGATGGAATATTACACAACCATAAAGAAGGATAAAATCATAGACTTCTCAGCAAACTGGATGGAGTTGGAGACCATAATACTAAATGATCTATCATAGAAACAAAGAACTGGATACCACATGTTCTCACTCAAAAGTGAGACCTGAACATTAATCACAATAGCACAAGGGAGGGATCGGCAGTTGTGAGACACTGCCAGGGGAGGGGAGAGCAAGTAACAACACAAAGGGTACTTAGTCCTAAACTGGGGGAAGTGAGAACCAGTTAGAGGCTCAAACTTTACCCACACATAGATTACTTAGGTACCTAATCCTGACTTGAACCCCACATCTCTATAATAAAATAAGTTATAAAAAATAATCAGAAAAAAACACACTGCGTCAAGCAAGCTGATTTGAAGAGGGAGATGAACAAGCAAAGGGGAGCTTAAAATTAAAAACAGAACCAGGCTCGGTGACTCAGCCTGTAATCCTGCGCTTTGGGAGGCTGAGGTGAGTGCATTGCCTAAGCCTGCCGGTTCGAGACCCGCCTGGGCAAATTGGAGAGACCTCATCTCTACAATCAAAAAAAATTTAGCAGGGCATGGTAGCGCGTGCCTGTAGTTCCAGCTACTTGGAAGGCTGAGGTGGAAGGATCGCCGGAGCCCAGCAGGTAGAGGCTGCGGTGGCCGGGAGCGGCCACTGCACTCCAGTCTGGGCGAAAGAGTGAGACTCCAACTCAAAAAAAAAATAAAAATAAAAACAGAATAGTTACATTTGAGTTGGTATTGGAAACAGCAAGGTTAAGAACTGATAGTGCAGAAAACAAAATCGTTACTTTTGAATAGCAAAGTTGACCAGAAAACAATGACTAAGGGCATGGAAACATGACTGAGAAGATGATAGATGTAGAAGACCAGCAGTAAAGATGCGATCTGCAAATAACTGAAGACATGACCAGAGTGCATGGATGACAACAGCACTTAAGATATCATGAAGAAAACTTTCTTGAACTTAGGATTCCTGTATTTACTGATCAAGAAATATTTGCTAAATAACAGAAAGCATTAAATAAACTGAAAGATGCCTCCAATTGTTGGATATTTCCATGTTCTTATTAAACATTTACAAAATATAACACGACTGAAGGAATGTCATAATAAACATCACATGCATATTATCTTGTTTCTATTATTAGCCAACCATTTACTGGAAGGCCATTATGCTGAGAAAGTCCCAAGTTTTCTGTTCCCATTATGCGAAGTGAAACCCAATGTAAAAAGTAGAACAAAATTAGAGACTCTACCAATTAAAAACCATCAAATAACCTGTCACGAGGGACTTTCAACTCTAACCAATCAGAAATGTTTTCTTTGGCTTGTTTCCTTCAAACGTCTCATAAAAGTTTCTTCTTCCAGTGGTGCACTAAATTGCTTACCATCTAGTGCTGCTCAATTCATTCTCCACTGAATACTCAAATAATCTTTTAGATTTCAACAAGTCTAAGTTTATCCTTTAACACTATAAATTGGTATTTTTATATTTGTTTACTGCATAGACATCCATCTATACATCTCCCTGTCCATCAATCTATCTTATTTTCAATGCATTTCAAAGTAAATTGCAGACATTTGTGCTCTCCTTCAGAATGCATGTTATTAGCTAGGGTTTAAAACTTGAAAAATATGTTTTCATATTTAGATATATAATTTTTGTTAAATGAAATGAAAAATCCTTACTATACATTTCACTGAGCTTTTTCAAGGGCATGCACCTGTTTAACCTAGACTTTGATCAAGATGTAGAACATTACCATTACCGCATACTCATTCTTACACAATCACTACATTTATCCTCCTTCCCTGAGGCAATTTCTATTCTAATTTTTTTCACCTACATTAGTGTCATTTATTCTACAATTTAATGTAAATGGAATCACAACATACGCCCTCTGTTGTGGGAGGCTTCTTTCAGTCACCAAATATTTTGAGATTCCCCACCATTACTGCTTGTATCAGTAGCATGTTCTTTTTTACTGAGTGGCATTCTGTTTCATGAATGTAGCAACTCCTGTCCACTCCTTTGCTTTTATTTTTGGTCTATGATGAATAAAGCTGCTATGAACATTTCTGTGCAAATTTTGCTTGTGTGTTTGTGAAAATATGTTTATATTTCTCTTGAGTAACTGCCTAGAAAGTGATTTAGTAGGTCATAGAGTGATTGTGTATTTGATTTTATGAAAAACTAGGGAACTTTTCCCAAGGTGGTAAACGTTTTTACACATTCCTACTAATAATCTACGATAATTCTGGTTACTCATTGTCTTTGCCACAATTTGGTGTTATTTATCTTTTTAGATCTAGACATTTTGGCACTTGTGTAATGGCATTGTATAATGACTTTCATTTCAGGTTCACTTATGACTAACGATGGTAAACAGTTTTTAATGTGCATTTTGGCCATCCTTATATTTTCTTTCATGGAGAGTTTGTTAAAATATGTTGCCATTTTTTACATTGGGTTTTCTAACCTCTTAATATTTTCTTTTTATGTTAAGCTTTTCTTTTTATAATTAATTATTTTATTTTAAAAATGTGGGGTACAATTCAGGTTAGGCATACAAGTGCTCATTATGCAGGTTTCCTTGTTGATGAGGTGTGCTCCTCCCTCCCTTGGCAGCTTCCCTCTACTGCCAATCCCACTTCCCCCCTCCCCTGGCAGTTTCCCGCTACTGCCAATCCCTTTCTTATAGCATTATGATAATTGCTCAAGGTACGCTTATGAGTGAGAACACATGGTACTCTGTTCTTTGTTTCTGTGATAGATCACTGAGTATGACAGACTCTAAATCCATCCAAGTTGCTGCAAAGTCCATATGTTTGTCCTTCTTTATGGTTGCATAATATTCCATCATGTATCTGTGCCACATTTTTGGTATCCAGTCCAATTTCTGTGGGCAGCATGATTGGGTCCATGTTTTTGCTATTGTGAATAGAGCTGCAACAAACATGCGTGTGCAGGTATCTTTAAGGTAGAAAGATTTGAGTTCCTCTGGGTATATTCCCAGTAGGGGGATAGCTGGGTCATATAGAAGGCCAATTCCTAGTTCTTACAGAAATCGTCACACTGTCTTCCAAAGAGGTTGCACTCATTTGCATTCCCACCAGCAGTGTAGAAGCATTCCTTTTTCTCCGCATTTTTGCCAGCATCTGCTGTTGTTTGTTTTATTAATTATGGTCATTCCAACTGGGGTTAAGTGGTATCTCAATGGGGTTTTGATTTGCATTCCTCAGATGATTAGTGAAACTGAACACTTTTTCATGTGCCTGTTGGCTGCCCGTATATCTTCTTTTGAGAAGTGTCTATTTATGTCTTTTGCCCACTTTTTAATGGGGCTGTTTCTATCCTCTTAATATTGAGTTTTGGATTTCCATATAAATATTGCAAACCAGTCCTTTGTAAGATATATGCTTTCAAATATTTTTTCCAAATCTAAGTTTTTCGATTTTCTTAATATATTTTGATGATCAGACATTTTTAACTTCCATGAAATCTAATATCCATAGGTATATTTTTGAATATTTTTTCTATGGTCTGTGTACATAACCTTTACTTACTTTAAGCTATGAAGATTTTCCCACTGTGTCCTGGGTGGACAGGCTCTCCAACCAAGGTTAAAAGGCAGATAAAGTGCCTCTTAGGGCAGAGACCACTGCATAATTCAAGGTTACTGAGAACCGAAAAGACATATAATAGAATTAAGTAAAATAGTGTTTATTTAGAGGGAAATAAATAGAGGGTGCTTGAGGGCACCCGTATGTAGATCATAGGATTACAACTCAAGCTCAGACCAGGGAAAGACGATCGCTTAAGAGGGACCAGCCCAGGACCACCCTTCTCCTACTCCATAAAATTCTCAAAGTCAGAAATGCTCTTCTTTATTACTTCTGTCATTGTTCCTGCTAGGTGATCCCTGTTCTGTTACAGTACAGACTGTGAGAGCTCTTTGTCTGCTAGTAAGGAATGTCGCATGCACCCTAGACCACTCATATTGGGCAGCAGCCCATTCTCCCACTCTTGCCTGACTCAAAATAGTGGACACAGCATTTTCCATCTGGTAAGACCACTGTTTGCCCTAAACCTGGAGGTAGAGCTGGGTCTGATGGGAAACATGAAAAAACTGCATGGATGCTGTGACTGGAGTTTGTTTTCAGAGTCTCTTTGTCATTTTGAGACAGTGCATTACCAGGGCCTCAAGGAGAACCAGACTTGGGAGGATAGTCGGGCCTTTCTGGAGGATGGTCTTCTACAAAGAACCTGAGCTGCCTTGGTTGAGCCAACTAAAGAGGCTGAAAAAATGAGTCCAAGGGGAACTGTGTGTACTGCTGAGAGTGTTGATCTTCTCTGCTGGGCTTCTACCTTTCTTCACTTATCAACATGCACGTCTGTGTTGGCAACAATTGGCAATAACACAAATGCCACCCTCTTTCATCAGCAGATAACAGGGCTCTCCATTTGTCCATCACCGCCTTAGCTAGTGAGTTCAGTGAGTCCTGTTGGTCTTGGGGTTTGACAAAAGCCCATGTCATTGTGTTTAGGCCAGGCCACTATAAAGGGAATGCAGAATGGGAAGGACTTTATTCTGAGATGGCAAGGCCAGTGTTTGGGTTCTCCTCCTCTGACCATGGCTGTACTGATTCTTATCAATCAGCGTATTGTCCTGCTGGACAAGGCAGAGGCTTCTTTAGGAATGACAGGAGGGAAAATGAACATTTCCACACTTCTTCTACTCCATAATTCTCTTCTTTATTGCTTTTTTATTGCTTCTGTCATTGTTTCCATTTCTTGACCCAAACCTTTCAAAAAGTCCTCATCATCCCATCAAGGGAGAAATGTCATATAGTCACATCCTGAATACACTCAACATATTCTATAATATCACCCACTTGGGACTTCATCCCATTCCACAGGATTTGGGAATCCTTTGCGGGACCAGAGGAACCCTAGTGCCCCAAAGTCTATCATCATTTTCCCATTACAGTGGAGTCTGGCTGGAGGGTATTCCAGAAGATCACATTGCCTCCAGACTTGAACTGTAAGGCCCTCCCTGTGGCATCACTGAAACTCGTCCCAAAACCATCTCTGGGGAGTGTGTGTGTGTGTGTGTGTGTATGTTTAATGGTTGTACTGAGATTGGGGGTTTTGCAGGAGTGTCCTAATCAGACGATTGCCTGGTCCATCACAAAGTTCAGTATCACCCAACTTGTGTTGTGATGCTTTTTCTTTTCCATGGCAGTGTAATGGATGATGCACAAATGGCTTTTGTTAGATGGGGTAACTACCCAATACATTTTCTTCTGATCGTCTTTGCATGGTTGCTACTTGAATTGTCCATTTCTGCATTTTATTGCCCCACTTGTTAGGCAGTAATAAGGGGCGAGAAGGGCCTAACATATGCCACGTGAATGTGCCATGGCATATAAGACAATGTGCTGCATTGTCAGAGCTGTTAAAACAGTGCTGCAATCATACAGAAGTCTTAAATATGTATCCATGACAGTGGGCACCACTGAAATCTGTGACTGGGGAACCGGTCAATTTGTCACATTTGTGTGAGGCCTATGTTTGGGTTGATGAGGCTTAGCTCACTACACTGTACAGCCTCAGCTTGATAGCAGGATTCACAAGACCGTTCCACATTTTTGACTTCTGATTCTTTTTTTTTTTTTTGGCTTCTGATTCTTATAGAATGAGCCCTTGTGACTTGGCTCATTTTTGTGTCTGAGATGAACTTCCATGTCCCATGTTATGGTGGACTCAATGGGCAGTGATGGCAAATGGTCTTTTGCCTTTTGCCAATATGAGTGACAAATAGGTCTCCTCCCCAATTTTCAGACTTCTGCCATAGTTCCTTCCCCTACACAGGGAAGACCTTAATGGTCCAATTATTAATCTGCCAGTCATTGGGCCATATGGCTAGCCATTTGCAATTTCTTTTTTTTTTTTTTTTTTTTTTTGAGTTGGAGTCTCACTCTGTCGCCCAGACTGGAGTGCAGTGGCCGCTCCCGGCCACCACAGCCTCAACCTGCTGAGCTCCGGCGATCCTTCCGCCTCAGCCTTCCAAGTAGCTGGAACAACAGGCGCGCGCTACCACACCCAGCTAATTTTTTGATTTATTGTAGAGATGAGGTCTCACTTGCCCAGACAGGTCTCGAACCTGCGGGCTCAGGCAATCCACTCACCTCAGCCTCCCAAAGGCATGGGATTACAGGCTGAGCCACTGAGCCCAGCTTGCAATTTCATGAGTCTGTAAGACATAGCAGGGCATTGTTGTTGGACTGGACTGCAAATGCACGGTAAGTGCACACAGGTCTCAGTCAAAAGGTGGCCATTTTGGAGGTGGATGGCCACAGTGGCCTGAGGGATTCCATCAGCTTTGTGGTTTGCAGATCCATTTTTTTTCCCTCAGTCAACTATCAGTTTGATCATGTTTGAACTCTGAACCCCAATGGCTAAGGGAGGGGCAGGAGTATGTCTTACTTTTTTTTCCACTGATAGCTTCATGATTTTAACTTTTATGTTCTAATCCTCGACCCATTTCAAATTAAATTGTGAGTATGGTGGAAGAGTCAAGTTTTATTTTATTTCCATATAAATATCCAGTTGTCCCAGTACTATTTGCTAAAAAGTTTTTCTTTTCCCCTTCTGATTGCTTTAACACCAATGTCAAAAATGATTTTATATGTGTGAGTCTATTTCTGGTTCTCTACAATGTTCTCTTGATGCATTGGCCATTATTGCAGTGTCTTGATTACTATAACTTTATTGTAAATCAAGTAGTTTACATTCTAAAACTTTTTTCTCCTTTTACAAGATTGTTTTGGATGTACTAGATTCTTTGTCTTTTTATGATACATATAGAATCATCCAGTAAAATTCATGTAAAAAATAACCTTACTGGAAATATGATGGGGCATATATTGAATTTACAGATAAATCTGGGGAGAATTGTCAACTTAAGTTGAATTTTAAATTGAGTCTTTCAACTTTAATTAAATGGATTATCTCTCCCCTTATTAAAGGTGTATTTAATTTTTCTCAGAAATTGTTTTATAGCATTTGTTAAATTTCTTTATAAGTATTTTATGTAAATGGATAATTTTAAATTTTATTTTCAAATTTCCTTCTGCCAGCACCTTGATATGCAATTACTTTTTCCATATTAATTTTCTATGTTAGAAATTTTTACAGCATTTATGAGTTCTAATAATTCTTTGGAATATTTCCTGGTATTTTTAACATGAATCATTCACTATCTACAAATAGTGATCGATTAATTTCTTTTTAAAATTTTTTTATATTTTTACATTTCCCTTTCTTGTTTTTTACAGTCGTTTGAATCTTCAATGCAAGAGTGAGTAAGAGTAGTGTGGTGAGTATCCTTTATTTGTTCTTGATCTTAGGGAGAAAGAGTTCAATATTTCATTATTAAGTCTGGTTCCTTTTATATATTCTCTTTTTCAAGTTTCAGAAATTTCCTCCTATATGTTTCTGATAGTTATTTTTTTAATTGTGAAAGCTCATTGAGTTTTTTAGATTATTTTATGCATCTATGTGGGTGATCATATTATATTTCATTGTTGCTGTGTTGATATGACAGCTCACGTTGACTAATTTTTAAATGCTAAGCCAAGCTTGTATTTTTGGGATAAATCTCACTTGATGATAATATATTATTATGGAAGTAAATTTGATTTGATAAACCATGTTGAGTGTTTTTATATCTATGTTCATGAGAGATATTAATTTGCAGTTTTATTTTCTTGTAATAGATTTACTGGGTTTGGTATAAGGGTCATGTGGGTTGATAACATTTATTCAAAAGTATTACCCCTTCTTCTATTTTATGAATTAATCTATGCAAGATGAGTATTACTTCTTTCTTAAAAGTGTAGTAGGATTGAACAGTGAAATATCCTGGGAATAGAGAATTTTGTATGAAAGGCCCTTTGCAGTGAAGTGAGTTTCCTGGATGCAGCAGATTGTTGGATACACTTTTAAAAAAATCTAGATTGCTACTCTATGTCCTTTCAGTGGTGTGTGCATTTAGTCCATTCTCATTCAGGTTGATTACTGAAATGTGAGAGTTTATGCTTGCCATGGGACTTTTAGGAGGTTATTTTTTCCTTTTAGCTTTTGTATTTATATATGGACTTGTTTCCATTTTTGTGGCTACTCTGTATGCTCTGTTAACTCTGTGTTTGCCTGCACTTTTGTGATGGGCATGGCCGTTCTTTTTATTTCTCTGTTAAAGACCTTTACAAGCATCTCCTGAAGGACTGGTCTGGAGGCAGCATATTCTCTTAGGGATTGGATATCTGTGAAGGATTTTAATTCTCTGTCACTAATAAAGCTTAGCTAATCATGATAGAAAATTCTTGGCTGGAATTCCTTATTTTTAAGAACATTAAAAATTGGACTCTAGTCTCTTCTGACTTGTATGTAGTGTTTCTGCAGATATTTCTGGAGTGATTCTAAAGGATCTTTCCTGATAGGTAGTCTTGCCTTTCTTTCTCGCTGCCTTTAGGATTTTTTCTTTCATGTTTACTTTGTGGAAGAAGGTTACTATGTGTCTAGGGGCTCATTTTCTCATGTGATATTTTCAGGGGTTCTCTGAATCTTTCATACTTGAATGGTCATGTTTCTGGTGACAAGAGGAAAGTTTTCTTGAATGACATTACAGAATGCTTGTTTCATGGTGTTCTCCATTTCCCTTTCTACTTTGAGGATACCAATCAGGCATAGATTTGGCTACCCTGGCATCGTGGCACTTCTCTTGGAAGTTTTGCTCCTTCCCTTTGAGTTTTCCCCCCTATGTTTTTCACAAATTGAGTTAATTCCATATTTTGGTCTTCAAGCTCCGATATTCTTGCCTCTGTTTGGTTGATTCTACTCCTTATGTTTGATAGTTTGCTATTTATTTGGAAATTGGGTTTCTTTATTTCCATTATTTCAGAATAGGATTTGTGTGTGTGTGTGTGAAATTGGCAAACTCCACTTTTACTTCCTGTACAATTTCATTGAGTTTTGTGTCTTGTTTCTTTTGGTTCCTGTTCATTTTTTGCCATCCAATCTCTGATTTTTGTGTTTGTCATCAGGGGCAGGTCATTCTAGAAGTTTTCCATTGTTTATGCTCTCATGGCTATTTTTTTGGAGAGGGGGCGGCTGTCTCTTTAGGACTCTGAGGGTTGCCTGTGTTTTTCTGTAGATTTTTCCTGATTTGTGATAGACCTCTTTTCGTTCTCTATAATATTGTCCCTCAGTGAGAGACAGAGAAGAATTCACCTCTGCTGCTTGCTCCACTCTGTGACAGGTTTCCATTATTTCACATTCTCTCTTCCACTGCTAACCTAGTTGAACCAGTATTTAGCCCCTGCTACATGTGACCAATGGCTGGGAAGGGGTGAACTGACTCATCTCAGAATTGCTTACCTCACTCCTTCAGCAGGCAGAAATTCATTTCTTGTATTAGCCTAGTGCATGGCAAGGGTAAGGTGCCCAGATTCCTGTACCTGCTGTCATTTTCTGGTCTCTTTGTGTACAAAGAAACCCTTGCTGAGTTCAGGGTGTATCAGTGGCTGGGTCCTTGCTCTCTGCTTTGCTCAGCAAGAAAGGCATCAGTCTTTTTCTCCTGCCTGGGAGCTGGCCACCACAGTGGCAGCTGGCAGGTGGGTTTTGTTCCCTTTTTCACTTGGCCTTTGGTTGCTCACTGCTGTGCCTTGACCAGGATTTCTCCCATGTGGAATTGACAGCTTGCAAATGTCTAGGAAGAGTGAACTGACTCAAAACATCTTAGAATAACTCATCCCTCTCCTACACTGAGCATAGCTTCCAACTTTGACTAGAACAGGGCTGGGCATGGGGCATCCAGAATCTTGTGTCTCCTGTTGCTTTCTTGTCTCTGTGCACTCAAAGAGACTTACACTGGGTGCAAGGTGTTTCCCCACCCCCAAAAAAATGTTCAGGGCATCTCTCTCAATCTGTGACTGGGTCCTCACTCTCCGCCTTGCTAAGCAAGAGAAGTGATGGTCTGCTGCTTCACGGTGACCATCTTTGTATCTCCTTCTAAAGAACAGTTTTTTTTTGGCTAACTGCATCCACTAGTAGAAGTAAAAACTAGTTGTACGCTTTCCATATCACTACAATAAGAACACAGACAAATACAAAGCAAGATAAAATACAGATTCTATAAAATCCAAAAAAAATACATTATAATCAGTATAAAATGTTGCTGTGGTTATTTTATTGTGGCAGAAAGGTGATAATTTGTATGAGATTTTTATATCTTTTTATAGTTTGCAAATTCTTAGCACTAAGCATGTATTGTATTAATAATTGCAATAAAAATGAAATATTCTGTTTAAAAACACTTGGAAAACCCTGAAAAAAAGTAAAGTAGTTCATGTTTTGTACAAACTCTACACCACAATTCAACTCACTTATAAGTTAAGAAATTGTCCTTGTAGAAAGTATTTTATTTAATGCTCTGAAAAAAATTGCACATTGTAATTCACCATTGCCAATTAATTGTAAGCTCCTTGGCATTTTTTATATTTAGTTATGGTGTTGTTTTATAGACTAAGCATCATACATGATGAACACCATAAACAATTCTGAATTTATTTTTTAAGCATTTAAAATATACTTCAATACATTTAATTATCACAACATGGGGAAGATACATATTTGTGTGTGTGTGTATGTGTGTGTGTGTGAATATATATATTTAGAATGAAAAAGAATACATTGTGAATCATCTCTTTAATATCTTGGGTTCAACTTTAGGCTAAATTGGGATAACAACTTTTGAAAGCAGACCTCCAGAGAGGCAAAACTATACCATTGTTAAAAATCCAGAGTCAGAAATAGTTACTGGAGACTTAACTGCTGCTCTCAAGATGAACTTAGATTGAAAGTTTTAAGGGAATATTGGAAAGAATGTTTTAGTGCTTTGTCTCTATTCCATGATGAAGGACTGCTGAAAATTCAGACAGCTCAGATTCGGAGGGCCAATGGGGTTTTCCCAGTAAGCCTCCTAAGAAAGCAGTCATTTAGAAGGTAGAATATTCCAAGTGTAAAAACTGAGTTTGGAGACATTGATTTAATATAAAAGAAAACATTATTTTGCATATGGCAAGGGCTGTGCTCGTCATCATGATGGTTTCCCACAAAAGATTCTAAATCAGAAATAGTTAATGATGTTGTAAAAATACATATCTGGCCACCAAACTTTCCAAGCTTTTAAGAACAAAAGGAAAGGCTGTGTCTTTGACAATGTCATAAGTGAAATAAGTGAAAATGAGAAGTAAGGATATGTTCCATATGTGATAACCACTAGGTTATTCCATTAAAAAACAACAGTAACAAAACAAAACTTGACGTTGCCTTGTACTCTGAGGTGACCACATTATTTTGGAGGAAGAGACCAGAAGGTAGTGTCTGTCTCTACATTTGTTTGAATAAACAAGTGTTCCTTGAAGTAATATAGGTAGACTGCATGAAGGAAACAGGAGAGACACCCTTGGGAACATTCTTTATTTATTTATTTATTTTTGAGTTGGAGTCTCACTCTGTCACCCAGACTGGAGTGCAGTGGCCTCTCCCGGCCACTGCAGCCTCGAGCTGCTGGGCTCCAGCGATCCCTCCACGTAGCTGGAACTACAGGCATGTGCTACCACGCCCGGCTAATTTTTTTGATTTATTGTAGAGATGAGGTCTTGCCAAGTTGCCCAGGCGGGTCTTGAACCCGCGGGCTCAGTCAATCCGCTCACCTCAGCCTCCCAAAGTGCGGGATTACAGGCTGAGCCACCGAGCTGACTGGAACATTTTTAAATGCTTGAAAAAAATTGATGGGAAAGTGAAGTGGAACATTTTTCAGTCTTTTAGGCTAAAAATGAATGACCAATGGTAGATCTTTTTAGAGGAAGATTGCTCCTTCTCTCCTTGTTTCTCTATATCATAGTATAGAGTAGGGAAGTTCTTGCAATCTTTTTGCCCTACAAAAAAGCACCATGAAAAACATATTGCTTGTCTCTGTGTCCCAAAGCAGAAAGAGTAAATAATCTGACCTACATTGGGAAAAATTTCACAGAAGAAGAAATACTGCAGAAAGGTCATTGTCCTGGCCGCCCAATCTCTTGTATTGACCTAGACCCAGACTCTGTGGATGTTTGCACTTTCTTGTCTTCTTGCTTGCCTTAACATTTCCTTTATCTGTACATTATATTTACCTGACCTTCCAGGGCTTCCAGGGTCCCTGCAACTTTGCAGTATTTTACTGGTGTAGACATTATATAAGTCCTGCATGGTGTCCCTAAGGGTTTTAAAGCTGAGAGTGAAAATGCTATCTTGTCTTCATGTTTAAATATTGTCCTCTGATAAAGTGTATAAGAAACTATAAACCGGGCTCTGTGGCTCAGTCTATAATCCCGCGCTTTTGGGAGGCTGAGGTGAGTGGATTGCCTGAGCCCACTGGTTCGAGACCCACCTGGGCAACTTGGAGAGATCTCATCTCTACAATAAAAATTTTAAAAAATTAGCCGGGTGTGGTAGCGCGTGCCTGTAGTTCCAGCTACTTGGAAGGCTGAGGCGGAAGGATTGCTGGAGCCCAGCAGGTCGAGGCTGTGGTGGCCGGGAGCATGCCACTGCACTCCAGTCTGGGTGACAGTGAGACTTCAACTAAAAAAAAAAACAACAAAAAAAACCTGTATATTTGGGAATAATTAGGTTTTTGATAAACTGTTAATAAACGTAAGACCTTGAATTCTACTTGACAGTGTTGCCTATCCCATCTTATTGGTTGGAACTTTAGTGAGGAACAGGGATGAGCTTGTTGCCATTCCAAATCTGCAAAATGTCTTTAAAACAGAAGTTTTTAAAGGAGCATCTATGCCCATTTCTTAAAAATATTTTTCAATATTTAATCAACCTAATATAGTAAGTGTACTGACATTAGAGCATGGATCACTAAACAGGATTTTAATAATTTGATACGATCATGGAATTCTCAGAACATTGCACATAACATCAATTGTTAAGCACCGACTGTTTTTGCAGATTTGATGAGAACTCACTAATTTGCTTATTTTAAATGGCATCTACTTCTGTGAATTTCTGTTTTTAGTTCTGTGGACTCTAGCCTGCCCTGGCTTTCGATTTCTGGAGGTTTGTTTTTTCAGCTCTCCTCTATCCTTTTACTAAATCCTCTTGTGTGTTTGAATTGGTTGCTCTCTATTGCAATCAGAAGCCTTGATCAATCTACAAGATGCTTTAAGTTAATTTCTGCTACATTTGTGACATTTCTACAAGATAGATGTTAATCCTATTTATATATGAGAATAATTAGGCTTAATCACCTGTCTCATTCTAAAGCCTATTCTTTTATTCACCCCAGTATACTGCCTCTCCATTATTTTGGGAAGTCATTACTGAGGCAATATAAAACTAAAAAACAAGTTGATTACAGGCTAAGATGACTGATTATCTTGAAGCTTTATTGTAGCAAGATTGTAAGTTATTAAAAACCACTTATTCTGTTTACTAACTTCTATCTTGACTCCTGTCTTTGCTGTACATTCTTATTACCACTGCTCTGATTTCATTCCTCAAAAGAGCTATTTTTTTTGGAAACATCTTCTAAGTTGAGTCTTTCTTCAGTTTTACTCCTCTTCAGTTAGTCTTCCATATGGTCAATCATACTATCATGGTGAATGTTCTAAAATGCAAATATGATCAGATCCGTCTTTTATGTTGAAAAAATTCAATGGTTCCCAACAGCTGCAAGATGAAGTATAAATTGTAGTTGTGTTGTCTTAGTCCATTTTCTGTTTTTATAACAGAGTGCCCGAGTCTAGGTAAATTATAAATAAAATAACTTTATTTAGTTCAGGATTCTGGAGGCTGTGAAGTCCATGGGCATGGTGGCAATGATTGTCTAGGGCTTTTGTACTGTGTCTCAACATGGCAGAAAAGCCAGGTGAGCACATGTGAAAGACACCGTTAGAGCAAGTCAATAAGGGATGCAAGCTCATTTTTATAACAAGCTGCTCTTGCAAGAAATAATTCATTCTTGAGAAAAATACTTTATTCCTTAGAGAACTGACTCACTTTGGAGATAACACCGTATTTCATTCTCTTCTTAAAGTCCCCACCTCTTAATACTTTACATTGGCAATTAAGTTTCCATGTGTGAACTTTTAGGGTCCACTGTTAAACCACAGCATGTGTGTACCCAGATGTCCACCAGGTTCTCTCTGTCTTTTCAGATCGAGGTAAGAACACTTGTACTTCATGATTACTCATAGTCAAATGCTCTGATTTTTCAGGTACTTCTCAAGGTGAAAAAGCTGTTATTTCTGTGACATCCTCTTTCTTCTCTAGGCTGTCTCTTTCTCACATGCAAGACTCTGATACTGCGTATAAAAATAGTGTCAACTCAGCCCCTATCTTAGTTTCAAGAGATATAAACAAATCACATCTACAATCATAAATAATTTGTGAGTGCAATGAACTGTGCAGAGCAACTTGGATTCACATAAACACACATATACACTCTCCATGTCAAGTGATATAAAAATCTATAATGGATAACTAGGTTCTCCAAAGCCTCTTCTCTTCTCTTCTCTTCTCTTCTCATCTCTTCTCTCTCCTCCCTTTCCTTCCCTTCTCTTCCCTTTCCTTCTTTTTTCCTTTCTTCTCTCTCTCTCTCTTTTTAGATTCAAGGTACACATCCATGTTCATTACAAAGATGTATTTGGTAGTGGTGGGGATTGGCTCTCAGGTGGTCCATTCCCCAGATAGTGAATGTTGTTCCCAATAGATAATTTCTGAACCCTAACCCTCCTCCTTACCTTCTCCCTTATTTGTGTCCCAGTATTTATTATGTCCATCTTTATGACTGTCTAGCTCCCACATCTGAGTGAGACCATGACCATGTGGTGTTTGAGTCTGTTTCTGAGTCAGCTTACTTAGGATGATGATCTCCAGTGCCATCTATATTGTTGCAAAGAACATAATTTTATTCTTTTTTTATAGCTGCATAGTATTTCATGATGTGTATCAACCACATTTTATTCATCCAGTTAATTGTTAGTGGGTACTTAGGTTGGTTTAATGATTTTGCTGTTGTGAATAGTGCTGCAATTAACCTACACATTCAGGTATCTTTTCCATATATTAATTTGATTTCCTTTGGGTAGATCCCTAGTAGATTGATGGATCAAGTGATAATTCAATTATCAGTTGTCTCTCTGAGAAATCTTCATACTGTTTTCCATCGAAGTTGAACTACTTTACAATCCCATCAACAGTAGATACGTGTTTACTTTTCTCTGCAACTTGCCAACATTTGTTTTTCTTTGACTTTCTAATGATGGTCATTCTGATTGGTATGAGGTGAAATTTCATTGTGGTTTTCATTTGCATTTCTCTGATGATCTGTGATGCTGAATTTTTTTCATGTTTGTTGACTTCTTGTGTATCTTCTTTTGATAAGTGTCTATTCATGTCCTTTGTCCAATTTTTGATATGATTATTTGGTTTTTTCATGCTGAGTTGTTTGAGTTCCTTGTAATTCTGGACATTAGCCCTTTGAGGAATATTTTGCAAATATTTTGCCCCATTCAGTGGGTTTTCTGTTCATTCAGATAATTATTTATTTTGCTGAGAAAATTTTTTTTAGTTTAATTAAGTCCCATTTGTCTATTTTAGTTTTTGTTACAATTGCTCTTGAGATCTTTGTCATAAATTATTTGCCTAGAACAATGTCCAATAGAGTGCTCACTAGGTTTTCTTCTAGAATTTTTATAGTTTCAGGTCTTGCATTTAAGTCTTTGAAAAAATTTAAATCAAAGATGGAACTCTAATGTCTGTTTCAAGAGGGAGCATAGTGCAGTGACTAAGTTTGTGTTCTGTTTAATTTTGAATCCAGGCTCCCACACATATTGGTTGGAAAATCTTGGGGGAATTCCTTAACTCTTCTGTGCATTTCTCAGCTGTAAAATAGGCATAAGCAGACACACCTCTCATTTAAGGGTATTATATAAATGTATCAATGCACATAATGTGCTAGGTAATAAGGGTGTCTGACATATTGCTCCTGATAATAACGTAATTATCATGATTGACATTAGCACCACCATTAGAAGGTCTCTCTTTGTCAGTTTTGAATATTTAGCTACTGGGTTCCTTTTTTACCTTTTCTACATCATCATCTAGTTTCTCATTTTTCTCTAACTATTCTCATTGCCTGCACCTACAATAGACTCACAAAAACATGGTTCACATTGTCAAGAAGGGAGATCAGCTTTCCTGTATTCTGTCATGACTTTACATCAGCCCTGACCTAGGCTTATTGTGCTTTCCTTTTCATTTTGTTATTTTTCTGCACAGAGGTCCCTACAAATATCTATAGTCTTAAATTTTAATACAATTGAAAAAAATGCTTTATCCTTGGTTCATGTGGCGTGAAAACTTTCTATGAACAAAATTAAAGATTGACTTTCTGTTCTCATGTCCTGCTGTTGTCCTACATGCATGCTGAATTCTAGGCCCAACGAATTGCCTCCACTGGAGTCTTTCATGCTCATGGGTCTTTGCACATATTGTTCTACCTTCTTGAAGTCCCTTTCCCCACCAAACACACACTTCTTGTAGCCCAGACAGTCTCTTAAATATCTCAAACTATACCTCCAATGTGATAACTCTTTATGACTTTTGAAACTTGGTGAACCATTTCTGTTGGAAATTTAGGATATCCAATAAATACCTCCCTTTTTATGAGAGTTCAAAAAGTAAATTCTGGAGTCTTCTTACTTGAGCTCAAAATATCAGACAGTGACATGCTGGAGTCGTCTCCCACTACATAGTGAGAGTTGATTGTAGACACCTTAACTCAATGTTATGGTCAGTAACTTTTTGTTGATAACTCTCAATCAACCATGATGGGGAAATTTACAGCAAATAAATCTTAAAATTCTGCAAATCACTTTTTTTTCTTATAGAGCAATTATTGAGCATTTACTAGCATACCAATGATATAAGGAAAACAATGATAAAATATCAGCTATTTTCATAAAACTGATAAAGAACTTTTCAAAAATGAATTTTGTCCCTAATGTCATCCTGAAAATTAGGTTTACTTACCCACCCATTCATGATTAGGGTTGGGAACCATAGAACTTTCTGAAGGAGCTCAAAACTTTACCAATAAGACCATTACAAACAGAACAGAACAAAATATGAGATGTTTCCTTGAGACAAATTTCTTCAGTATCTCTTCTCAGTCTCCGCCACCAGTAGACCCTTGGAGAGCATTTAGGACTGGGTGATGGGACACCAAAAGCCTTAGCAAAGGAATAGCTCCTCTTTGTGGAAGCACCCAAACAAGCAACCAAAAGGAAATGAAAGTTTCCTTTCGTCCTTTTTCTCCAAATCGGTCTCCATATTGTTGATTTATAAAATTCATTGCACTTAAAGCCTAGACCTAAACTATTTGGACTTCCAAAGCTACTGATACAAAATAAAATAAAACTTATTTTACTTTTTGCAACCGTGTTTACCTACTTCTCTTTCCTACTAGATTACAGTCGTCTTGATGATCCTGATGACAGAAACATTCACATTTCCATAATCAAAGATGGTTTCAGGTACACAGTAAGTGCTCAATAATTGTTGAATAGGTTGTAAGGTCAAATAAAAACTGGCTAATGAAAATGCTGAACTTCACCTGAGGCTTGTGATCCTGGAAAACTGAAATGGGTACATAAACGTTTCCACCTTTGGTGTTCTTTTCCTCCCCTCCTGCACAAATCCTTTTAAAATAAAGTCCCTCCTTATGTAAGTCTGAAATTGTTTTTATTTGACACTAAGTGCACAAATGGTTTTATATTTAATAATAGGAGCCAGTACGTTGAAAAGGATTTGTTTCAAGATTCTGAGCAGGGAGCATCTAAGGTCCAAAGAAGATGGTAACCAGAGGGAGGGGCAGATAGTAAGGCAGGTGAGAAGACAGCAATTTAATTTACACCTGTGATTCTCAAAAACACCTGAGGGCTTTGATCAACATGCCTACCTTAGACTTACTCAGAATCCGCAAGTTAGGGAACAGGGATACATATTTACAAAAAGTTTCCCAAGCAATTTGCATTCGCAATCAGTTGGAGGATACTTTAAAACTTTTACTCCTGCATTTGAATCCTCTTTATTGAAACTGCCAGTGTTTCAAAATATGCACTTTGATATTAACAGAATTGAGCTGTGCAATTTTAAATTTTAATCCCTAAACATTTAAAACCAGGCATTAATTTCCAGCCCATGCCCCCCTTCTTTGAATGTGACCTTTATTTTAATACTGATGAAATTTATGAAGCATGCTTCATTTTCCTGATTTACTATAACATAGTTAAATTCATTTTGGAAATGATTAGACCATGGCCCCGTTTTAAAGCCTTAATGTACACACACAAGTAAAATTATTGGTTCTTCTAGTCCACCCAGTTCAAAACACATATAATGGAAATCAAAGTTTCAGTCAGGTCTCTCCTTTTTTATGACTCAACAAAGCTTGCCATTACCATTCACATTCCAGGAACAGACAAAGGAAAGTTAACAAAGAAATGGAGGCCATGTCTTCATTGAATCAGGTTAATTGTTAGATATTGGATGGCAAATGAGCAGCTTGAGAGATTTTCTTTCTGAATATACTGGTTGTTTTGGCACATTACAGATGCAGCCTCAGGCTACCTACAATGAGCGCCTGACTCCAGTAGATGGTTTGGCCCTCATTTATTTTTCCCTTGTTCCATATCATTTGCCAACATGGTAGGCAGTGAGATGCAGTGGGGAAAATGTGAAGCCAAATAACACAACAACATACTGGGACGCCTCTTGGGGTCAATCCATAAAGTGACGTTAATATTTTCCAATATTTATTCCAAAGAATGTTAGTGGTCACTATGGTATTCCCAAGTCTCCACTAGAGTGGATAATGAAGGACAAAAGAAAAATAAATAAATGGTGGGGCGATATATATCTTCTTGTAGAAAGATAAAGTCCAGAAATACAATCTCAAGCAATTATACAGAAGGAGGAGAACATTGGGATGACTGTGCATCAATTATATACATACATTTTACATCCATTCTTTCATTCAAACCTCACAAAATCCTACATAGAAGCTGTTAAAACTTTTATTTTACAGATGAGGAAATGGAGATTTAGAGACTTTTAGAGTCCTGCCCATAATTACAGATATAGAAGGTTATGAGGCTCAGATTCAGTCTCGATCATGATTCCAAAGTCTACAACTTATCCACTCAACTACAATACCTGCTAAAATACAAGGAGAACTTCTGCATATTCATTTAATCCCCATAATAGTCTTGTGGAAGTGGGAAAGGTGATTATTAAAAGAGAAGGGAACAAATAAATGCTTTTCCTATTCAACGTTACCTCTTTAGAAGAATATTTTCATATTGAATGTATTTATATTACCTTCAAGCTTATACTTTCTAGATATACATTTTTCATGTCTCATCATCCACACAATTGCAGCAGCTTGCCTCAAAAGAGAGCAGAATTTGAAATGAGAAGATCTGGATGTGAATTTCAGTTCTGTCTCCTCCTGTTTATTTAATATGGCTGTTTCTCTCTGAGATCCAGGGGTGTATTTCATCGTTCCTGGCACAATGTGGGCCAGAGTGATGAGAAACAGAGCTGTAGTGTTTGCTGGATCCTAAAACTGGGTGGGAAACTAGGTGCGAAGAACATCCGTTCAGCCAAGGGCGTGGTAGAAGCTATGTCCTAGCAAGGACTGTCTCCCCTGAATTGTTTTTTTCTGAAGCAATATTTTTCTTTTGACACACCTTTGGACCTACTCAATATAGCTTATTCAGTTCATGCACCGACCTGGCCACTCTGTCATTTACTTTGGTTGACAGAGCAGCACCAGCTTCTTCTAACAAGAAGAGCTTGGTATTGCTTTCTCCTTCATACCTGACTGAGACTTCTGACTATAAAGACCTTTCCAAGGTTAATCAGAAAGAGTAGAAAGTTCAGTAAGATATGTTTAATCACCCTGGCAATGTTTGGAATCAAGTATTCGATGTAAATAAATAGATTATTTCTGAATAAAGTATGTTAATTATGTAAATAGAGAAGTAACTAACACGTACTAGAAAACTACCACTATGGACCAAGTACTAGACTTAAAACATTGTATTGCTTGCTAGGGATGCCATCAAAGTACCACAGACCAGATAGCATAAGCAATCCAACATTATTTTCTCACAATTTTGAAATCAAGCTGTCATTCAGGTTGGTTTATCCTGAGGCCCCTTTCCTTGGCTTGTACATTGTCATCTTCTCCCTGTGACTTCATGTGGTCCTTCCTTGGTGTATGTCTGCATCCTACTCTCTTTTTATGAAGATACTAGGCATACTGCATTATGGTCTACCCATAGGACCTCATTTTACCTTACTGAGCTGTTTAAAGACCCTGTCTCCAAATACAGTCTTATTCCAAGGTGCTGGAGCTTAGGACTTCAGCATGTGAATTCTGGAGGAATGCAATTCATTCCATAACAAGCATTCATATGGAATATCTTATACAATCAATTGTCTATTTTGTCTAATTATTTGTATTTTAATATGCAAACTGAGCATTGAGGATATCGAGTGCCCTTTCCAAAGTCAAAAAGCTAGCAAGTGACAGAACTAGGATTTGAAGCTATGTCTGGAAAACTTCAAAGCTTACAATAACGATTCCTGGCTTCATTTACCCTCTGTCATATCTCTTCTCAGGTGATCCCTCTGAAATATATTAATGTTCATCTCTCTCTTCATGCTCCTGCATTAACTGATGCATTATGCTTGTTGCTATAGTCTGATAGCATCTCGTCGAAGTGGTGTTGAATTTTGCCAAGTCAATGGGCAGTTTACCTTCGGGCATTATGCAGCACCTGACTTCATTAGTTTGCTAGGATGTGATGCAAGTGGAGGTTAGGGGTATGTTTAGTTCAGTTTCGCAGAATTTAGGGAAGTTTTGTGTGAGATGCAAGTTGACTGTTTAAATGATACTGAATTGTGGTTGCCTCATGTCTTCATCAGGGCTGCTATTGCAAAACTATCATAGACCAGGTAACTTAAAAGACAGAAATGTATTTCTCATAGTTCTGGAGTCTGGAAAATCTATGATTAACATGTGGGCTGACTTGGTTCCTGGTGTGGGCTTGCTTCCTGATTTGGGGATGGATGACGTTTTGCTGCATCCTCATGGGAAGAAACAAGAGGAGTAAACTTTTTCCTGTCTCCTCTCAGAAGAGCACTAATCTTATCATGAGGGTCCCATCCTCATTACCTTATTACTTTCCAAAAGCTCCATCTCCAAATATCATTGCACAGGAATCAGCGTTTCAACATTAGAGCTTTTCAGGGATACAGGCAACTCAGTACATAGCAGCACACGAAGAAGAGACACTTTTGACAGATGTGTGATGCTTTCACATGGGTTGCCTTGTCTGATCTCTTCACAAAAGTATTCTAAGGTAGAAATCACACATAGTATTATCATTGAAGCATTTTTTTCTTTTTCTACGACTAGGTTAATTTGTGTTACTTCACCTTCTAAGCATCTTAAAGCAGTGATCATATCGGACTTACAAGTGGTTAGAGGAGAGATAAGGAAATAACCATGCCAAATATTAAAAAAACAAAAACAAAAACAAACCGAAAAAAAATCCAGCAGTGGTGAACTAGGTCAGGGAGGTGGGGAAGATGAAGAGAACGGCAGGAAAGAGGGAAGGAGAGTTGATTGCCAAATTTACAGAAAACGAGCTTTCAAGAGTGTACTTTTGACCACATTTATAGGTATGCCTAGCAGGGATACCTGCAGGCTGCCATGGAGACTATTTATAAAGACATGGGCTCCAACCTCAGGAAGAACTCCCTCAGGGAAGATAAGAACTGTGTGTGCACACCTACAATACAGGCAGACCTGGGAGCAAATTGTAGCGAATGTTTAAACGGCTACCAGTGGAAGAATCTTAACTGTGTTCTGCTTCTGCTGTTGGAGCAGGGCTCAATTTTGTTTGAAGTGATCTGTCATCATGAGGTTAAGTTTGACTGAAGATTGAAGGGCATCCGAGCAGGGCTGTGAATTCAAGAGGCAGGAATGAGAGGGGAGGATTCTGGGCTGGCACAATATCAGAGAGCCAGCAGCCACCACAGGCCTCAGGAGAGGGCAAGTTGCGGAGAAAAGAAACAACAAGGCCGGCATTACAAGGCGATAGGAGAACTGGCCAAAGCTGTGGTTTCATGCCAGTTTATCATGGGATGAGGGAAGGAAACTTCCCTGACAGATTTCTACAGGGTCAGGGGTTTATCTAAAAGGTAGTGGGGATTCTTTGTTGGCCCTTGGCAAGACAAAAATGTCTCTTCAAAAAACCACTCGTGATTCTGGGGCGAAATTACTGTCACTCATCTTCTTCACCTTTCAAATTTTCACACCAAAGTTTTATCTCGCAGCACTTTCTATTTGAAAAGCAAAACTAAGATCATTTGTAAAAGATTAAGACTTGTCTTTACTTAACTATTTAATAAGCACTTTTAGGGAATTGAGCTGAAACAAAAAAGCCAAAATACAGACAAAGATGTTTATCACATGGTACTATCTAGAATGGTGAAAAAAATTAGAAAAGATTAGGGAAGTAATTAAGTAAATTATGATATACGTATGCAATGAGACATGAGGCGTGCCGTTATAAGGTTTTGATATGTGTAAGATTGGAAGGATGTGCAACAAAATACTAGCAGTCATTATCTTCAGAAGCAGAATTTTGGGATGTTTTCAAAATAAATATTTCTGTATGAATTCATTTTTCAAGTTTCACAAATTAAGCACGTGTTCATTAAATAATCAGAATAAACATTAAAGTTAATCTAAAGACAACCCAAGCAATAGTTTCCAGTAATGGCAGTATCTTTGGAATATTTAATGGGGAACCCTCAAGGGAACATATGTTACCTGCACAGATGTGTTCTGGTCTCCTGACTTTTCTGGTCCCTCAACCTATGTTTGGCTGGTGTTGCCTCCAAAATCTTGGTAAAAAATAAAAAATCCATGATCTGCCCCCATTCTGGCCTTCTTCTTGGAGGTTTATGTGTAACTCTTGTTTCATCTTTACACCATCAGAATCTAGTACTGTGTTTGACATACTGTGGACATCAAAATATCTCTTTGGATGATATGAGATATTTAGTCAAAAGATGTGCTTCTCTCATAAATAGTGTATGACTAATCTCAGAATTTTGGCCATATTTGTCTTGGAGTTTTTTAAGCACACAGTTTGTGCTATATGACATACATTTTGCTGAAATTTCCATTGTGGATGACAGGGGCGTCCCAGCTATACTCTTTATTGACTTCATGACTATAGACATATAAATTATCTTCTCTTTATTGCTTTCAAAGGATTGACGTTAGGGTTAAAATAAAAATTAGATATGAAAGCACCTAGCATTGGAACAACAGAGGTCGTTTAAGTAGACTGCTTCTTAGTAAACATAGTTCATTACAAGGAATTTTGAGAAAAAAAAAATGAGCCTCTTGGAAAAGACGGATTTACCATTTATTATTGCAAAAAGCAGTAGTGAGGGGTGGGGGTGTAGAACTGACCACCCTTAACATCAGGAAAAAAAAATTGCAGCTTGGTACAGGACCCACCATCTACCACATCAGCTTTGAGTTGCAAGTGCAATCTCAAATTTAAAGAGATACTTCTAGTTTGGATAATCCCTGACCTTCCAAAAAGTGCCAAACATGGACAGCAAAATCTTGATAAATTTGGAAAGTTATTTTCTCAGTATATTCTGCAAATGTTTCATCATCCATTAATATATATGTGCATATATGTGTGTGTATATATATATATATATATATGTAAATATATATATATTAAGGTGCACATGTCTCAAGGCCAAACATGATCCGTTAATATCAATCTTAACAATGTTCCTCAAGAAATGAAGAATCCATGACCACAGTAGGGCTGGGCTTTTGTTTTTAGATCCTTTGTGGATTATAGAGACAACACCACCTAGCGGACAGAGCAAGAACTTTGCAACGGGAAGATCAGATTCTCCATCAACTCATTTGTCTTCACCCATCACATTTCTTGAAAGAAGATAAAGTCTTGTCTTAAGTGAATTCCATGTACTGTAGATGTATTATATATCTTTAAGTAGTTCTCACATCATAGATTGGAAAACTGAGATAAAGTAACTTGCCCAACATTAAATAGTTCTAAGTGGTACAGCTGGACATGCTGCCAAGCCTGGTGGACATTCAAATAACAAGACGGCATTCTTTAACTCCTGGTGCCACGCACACGTGAATAACAGATGCAGAGAATGCAGCGGCCTTGCTTCCTGGAGCTAGTACTTGATTTTTGACTCTGATACTTACCCGCTGTGTAACCGTGCACAATTTATTTAATTTATGTAATTTCTGAAGTTATTTTTAAATGAAAAACAAATATTAAACAAGAGAGAATCTATAAGTACTTTATAGATTCTAAAGACTTTGGTTTATTAACATACTTGTAGTCATCTCTATGTTAGGTTTATGTTCTCCATAAGCACAGATATAAATGCAATAGAGAAAATGAAATATAAGGGATAAAATGGGAAGAAAAATAGAAATTAAGTAGAGATTTTGCATTCTTTGACTCTTTGAGAGTCCACAACTCCTAAAACTACACCTGTCAATAGAATCGTTCTGGCACCATAATGAGGACTTATCCGTATACTCACTGAATACCTGTCCCCTCCAAAACAAAACAAATGAGCACTCCAGTCTCTTGCCATTGATGAGAACCTAGAATTCTTTTGCAACATATTAGGCATATGAGAGGGGTCTTAGCTTTTATTTTTTAAGAAATGTAAAAGGTTTAAACTCTTAACCAATCTCTTCCTTTCTTCTCTTCTCCAGACCACATCAATTTAGATAAGCATTACTGAGTAAACAAAGATGTGCTCTAGATTCAGGGCTCTCAGAAAGTACTTCTGTAGACATTCCTTGAGCCGAAAGAAAAAAAAAAAAAAAAACTTCACTAGAAGCAGTCACTACTGGTAGTGCAATAGGCAGTTTTTGCAACATAGTGATGAGGAAAAAAGTAGTATAGCATCCCATAGGTATGAATAAATAGGACAACTCTAAATACAAGTGCCCCAAGTTCAAATCCAAGATCTTCTTTTCATTTGCTCTGTGACCTTTGGCAACTAATACAGTCTTTCTGTGCCCTGGTGTCATCTATAAAACTGAGTTAATAATAATGCCTATTTCATAGGTTTCTTGTAAAGTTTAAGTGTGGTCATATGTATAAGGTGGTTAGAACAGAGTCTGACACTTAGTAAGTACTAGGTAAATGCTCGCTATTTTCTTCCCAGTTTTACCAAAACTTCATATGTGGTGTGTGTTACCTGCATTTTTATTTCTCATTATTGTTGTTGTTTGCTCTTCTGTTTCTTCCGTAAAATTGTAACCTTCTAGGAAGGGGTGAAAAACTGTGGTCCACGCTTGAAATCTGTCCACAGCTTACTATTTTACAGTCCATGAGCTGAACATGATTTTTAACCTTTTTAAAGAGCTGTAAAACATAAGGAAGAATATTCAGCAAAGACCACATGTGGTCCACAAAGCCTGCAACATTTAGCACCTGGTTCCTAATTAAAAAAAAATGTGCCAACTCTTGTTCTAGAGAACAGAGATCATATTTCATTAATTTTTCTATGCTCAATAGGTGTTTGATAAGGAAAAATGGATAAAGAATAGAAAGCCTAGGGGCTAGCCAAGAAAAATACATGTAAACACTGTGGAAGCAGCATTTAACTCTGATCATGGTCATCAAAGAAGTGTTCTAGTATGTCTTACAAGATAGGAGTGATCTCAGTGTGTGAGAAATTTTTGTTACATTGAGGTATGAAACCCAGAAACATTTAAAAATATTTCATAAATGTTCTTGAAATAATGGCAATTTTATAAATTGAATACATTCAAATAATCTTTAAATTAAACAGATTCAAATCCTCGGTAAGAAAAAAAAAGTGTCCCTTGAATCTCGTCATTTTCCTGTGCAGTAGAAATTATTATTCTCTTTTTATAGAAGAGGAAACTGAGGCTCAAGAGTTTGAGTTACTTAAGGTAATTTCTGTAAATGTTTGGGAGCCATGGCTATATGTGGTATTGAAATGTGCTATTTTTATAACATTGCACATAATACTAAAAAATTTTAAAAGCATTTTATTTTCTGATTTTAAAAGTAAAGTTTGTTCTCTGATGTACACTTTAAGAGAGCATCAAGTTTTATCAGATGCCCTTTTCAGTCTTTGCTGTATAACCTGCCAGAACCTGTATGCACATTTCCATGAGACTGATACGGTTCATAAATGTTTGAACCCTGCTTTTTTCACTTAATATTATACCACACTTCTGCTTCTAACCAAGAAGGTGTCACAGGGACCAGATTTTCTCTTCAGCCTAAAGCAATTAAAAAGTTATGTATTCATATATAGTATATATATTTATCACATACATGATGTATAAATATATATTTTTATATAAACATATATCATATACAGATATATATCATGTGTAATAAACATGCATTTGGATGTTATAAATATATATCTTATATATTTATGTTTATCATAAATATGCCATATAAATACATGTTAATATAACATATATGATAAACATAAATATATAAACATATATAGCATACATTCAAAAATATATTTCAGCATAAGTTATAAAATATCATATAATATATTATGTTATAATATATACTTATCACGTATAAATATATACACATATAAATATATGTAATACATAAATATATAGGTAATATATGTCATATATATGAAGCAATGGTTTATGAAATACTGAAACTCAGGTAAGATAAAAAATTAGCACTCATTGAGAGTTTGAAAACATGAGTTGAGACTCATGTTCCTATAATTTTTTTTCATGTTCCTGGACTTGAGAGAATCTATAGGCCATAATTTGAGGAAGGGGACCTGGGGTGAAGTCCAGAAGAATTAAGGTGGCTACAATCTTCCAAACAGAATAAAAGAAATGCAGACTACACCCTTTGTAAAGAGGGTTTCATTCCACAGAAATTTATCAGAGTATTTTTGTGATTAAATGAACGAAGTCTGGAAAAAGATTTTTTAAACGGTAATTGTGACAGTATCAGAAACTTACATTAAACCAGAAATTTTGCCTGTTCTCACTAGTCCAACTGGAAAAATTTATAGTTCATGAATTTTTCATGTCAGAGTCTTAATTCAGTAGCAGAAAACATTAGCCTTAGTTTGAGCACTGTCTAAGACCTGTCTAACATATGGTAAAAAGAAAACCCCAAAGTATGAAAGTATCCAAATTACTTACGTGCATTACAGCATAAAGCTCAACATTGGTCTTGATTTTTTAAAAATCCAGTTTGACAATCTCTGCTTTTTTAGTTAAGGCATTTAGAACACTTATATTTAATGTGAAAATTTATGTAGTTAGATTAAGTCTACCATTTTGCTATTTGTTTACTATTTGTCCCATTTTTTCTTTGTTCCATTTTTCTGCTTTTTAGATCTTATTTTAGATTGAATATTTTTAAAGTTCCATTTTATTTGTTGGCATATTAGTTATCACTAAACTACTTTCCTAGAAATATGTTTCTTATTGGTAGCCAGATGTTGAGTGATCATGCTCTAAAATTCCATTGCAACATTTTCTTTCATTAATCACTACTGGACCCAAATGGCTCCGATTAGGTTTCCCAAAAAGCAAACTCTGAATTAGAATTTAGCATTCAAATGTCTTTTAAGCAATATCTTTCCAATTAATACTTACAGAAGGGAGCAGAAAGAAACAGAAGTGGTCAGATGAAAAAAAAAATTATATTGATTTATCCTGAGGTGGACCAAGGTGGCCATGCCTTTGTACTCTGACATTAATTATTTTGGGAACGAGGGCCACTCCATAAGGGTATTAACTTTAGGGAAAGCAGTTCTTTCTAGGTGAGGCAATGTCTCAAGAAGCCAACAGTTGTAGGTTGCCTTCCAAGAGTATCACCACCAGCTAGATAAACAACTTTTTTATTGGAGACAGATCTAGACAATGTATTACACTGCCTATCATTATCTTTTATGAGAATTTTTCAATCTCTTTATTTACATTGCTTACCCTCCCTTTCCCATTTTTTGCCTATTTGTTTATTTATGTTACTTTCTTGGTGGATTTCTTTGTTACATCTTATCATTTGCTACTTCTCTCAAACTAGAGAAGTGTTCTGAAGTGTCTAATAACTTTTTAAGACAATGGTTTTAAAGACTATGAATACATTCTTGACTTACTAAGATTTGATTTACAGTCGACTTCCTTTGCTTCCAATGTTTTTCTACTATTTTTTGTTTGGATGGTTTATTTATCTCTTGAGGTTTTGAAATATAACTATTTTAAAGTTCTTTTCAGATTGTGCTGTTATTTCCATGACCTCAGAAGCAGTTTTTCCCCCATTGTCTTTGTTTTGTTGGTATTTTTGCTCCCTATGAATTTTAAAATTTGCTTCTACTTCAGGTGAGGGGGTTCCCTTTTTTTTTCTTGTTGTTGTTTCTTCAAGCTTACTTCTCTATGTAGATATTTTGTGATTACTTCTAACCTTTTCACTGATTTCTCCAACTGATAACTGCATTTCTTATTGGTAGATTTAGCCTTATTTCACAGCATTGCCGATAACTACTGGTCCTTAACAAACTACTTCAGAACTTGATAGCTTAAATAAAATTGTTTGTTTGCTCCTAATTCTGCAATATGGGCCTAGCTGTGGTTTGTTTCTACTTATGTGATATAGGCTGAATATATTCATCATGTCTGGTGATGAAACTGGCAATGGGGGCACTTTGGTTCTCTTCTAGGTAACCTAATGGAGAGAGCTGTGTAGACTTCAGTAGCTTACCCAAGTTTGCTTATGTCATGGCAGAAGGAAGGTAAGCAATTGTTGGCATTTTTTTTTAAGAGAAAAGATGTCACTCTATCACCCAGGCTAGAGTGCAGTGGTATAATTACAGCTTTTAGCAGCTTCAAATTTCTGAGCTCAAGAATCCTCTCACCTTAGTCTCCCGATTAATTGGGTCTATGGGCGTGTGTCACCACACTCAAAAAAATTTTTTAAAATTATTTTTCAATTTTTGTAGAGATGGGTCTTGCTATGTTGCCCCAGCTGGTCTCAAACTCCTGGCCTCAAGCAATCCTCCCATCTTAGCCTCCCAAAGTGTTGGGGTCGCAAGTGTGAGCCACCATGCCTGGCTGACAATTATCTTTGAAGATGATTTACCACAAACAGGAATGCAATATATGTATTTTGGTAATTGAATGTTTTTAAATTGTAAAAATGTACATTTTCATATAAGAATACAAGTATTTTGAGTCTGTCGGACTGCATATTAATCATGTAAGGGAGAGTACTTACCATAATATTCTTGTAAAATTACATGCTTTTTATTTTAAACCTCGAGGCTCTGGATTTTAGCCATGGGTTCTGTTTGGCATGGGGATTTGGGGCACCTTAAGTCTGACTTTAAGGAATAGACTCTGATAGTGGTGTCAGCAATCATCAGTATCTTTTCTTAGATGTTTCAGGTCTCTATATCACATGGCGTTTCTATCTCTGGTCTTTTATCACATGGAAATACTTTGAATCCTTGTTGCTCTTGAGTGCCAAGGTGAGGGTTCCTCACATTCTCTTATATTGACTCAAAAGTCCAAAGAGGCTCTAGTAATTAGAAAAACATAAACGGGTTTATTTAAGATATGGAGTTATCAACCATTGATCGCATTCAGGCAGCTTTATACAACTATGTTTTAGGTTTTCTGGCCTAGAATAAAAGCGAGGGCTAAACTCTCAGTTTTATGTTGCTTTGTCTAACATTCAGATTTTTTGAAAAAAAAAGAAGATAATTTGGAGAGAATTAGATTAAAAATAGGATCAGTTCAAAGCTTGGAAATGTTCCCATTTTAACCTTCATGACTGAGAAATTTCTATAGAGATATCTGCAGTGGTCTGTGGTTGTCATGAGCTAAGGAAGTTTTATTTTGAATGTGCACTGTGTCATGTCTAGCTTGATTTATGAATAAATGTTCCTGTTAGCAATGTAAAACTCAATTTTGACTATAAATAGGACAGGCAAAAGAGCACAAATCATCAAACTGTTTAGTGTTCAATGACATAAAGTCTTACTACAGATAATTTCTTTGCACCTTCACCCTTGTCAGAGAAATATGTCCAATGCCCTTTGACATGTCTAACTCCTATTTAAAACCAAGTCTACATTTCTTTCATTTTAATTGCATTGTTTCCTCAAATGAGCATTTTAAATAGACTCATGAAATATTAGAGGTAAAACGGATTCTTAAAACCATTTACTTGAACACTTTGTTGTCATAGATAGGGTTACTTTGCTTAGATAAGCGACTATTCAGGTCTTTTATGGCAGTGGTAGATGGTGGCGATGGTAATAATGATGATGCCCATAACAACTGTCATTATGGGGCACCTGATATGTGCCAGGCAGTGCCCACTACGGTTAACAGAAATTCACTCTTAATATTTGCCACAGACCTCTGAGGTGAGCACTGCTGACCCCATTTCACAGAAGAAGAAACTGAGGCTTGAACAAAAATAGTCCACCCGAGATAGTCATCAAGCAACACTGGAATTCAGTGAGATCTCACATGTGGTGGCAGAGTGCTCTGCCAGCTGGTATCACAAACCATGGAGGCTCAACTATATTAATGGCCCATTGTATAACAATGAGAAGGTCATTGGCTTTGGATTCAGAAAAAGTTGAGTCAAAAACTGCTTGTTTATACCGTGAGAGCTTGAGAAAAATTATTCAGCCTCACTGGGCTTCAGTTTCAGCCTCTATCAAATGTGACGGTGAAAGTTTTTTCTTTTATCAAGCTCTTGAGACAACTAAGAATGATATAATAGCGTTCTTAGAACTATACCTACCACACAACTAGTACTGAGAGCTGGTAGCACACATAATGTGTGTTTATGCATAAATATACAGTGTTGCTATTATTAGCATATGTCATATCCACACACATACACACACATGCACAATTGACTCTTAAACAATGCAGGTTCAAAGTATGTAAGCCCACTTACATGCACTTTTTTTTCAAGAAAGTTGCACTTAGTGTGCCTACCTCTTCTACCTCCCTTTATACCTCGGCCACTTCTTCTGCTTCTGCAGCCCTTGAGACAGCAAGACCAACTCTCTCCCTTGCCTTCCTTCTCAGCCTACTCACTATGAAGACCCTAAGGATAAAGACCTTTGTGATGATTCACTTCTACTTAACATAGTAAACATATGTTTCTTCCTTATGGCTTTCTGAATGACGTTTTTTCCTCTAGCTTACTTTTTTACATGGCTATGGTATATGATGCATATAACATAGAAATGTGTTAAGTGACTGTTTATATTATTGATAAGGCTTCTGGTCAAGAGTAGGGTATTAGTAGTTTAAGTTTTGGGGAAATCAAAAGTTACACGCAGATGTTTAGCTGCACAGAGCATCGACACCCTTAACCCCCATGCTGTTCAAGGGTCAACTGTGTTTGCTAGTATTATTACCCTTGTACACTCAGCCCCTCAGCAGGTTTTTGCCTAAACTTTGCTGTTCAGTGCAAGCTTCCCCGAAGACTGTTTTAATGTGGCAGACCAAGCACTCCTCCAGCACTTGCTGTTTCCTTCCCTACTGGACTTTTCTCTGTAAAATTTATCACGTTCATCATGCTTCTTTCTTGTTTGTTATTTGTCCTTCTACACTAGCTTATTAGAACTAACTTTTATCTGATTGCTCAATAAAAATTTGCTGAATAAATTATTACTATCATTGTATTTATTATTTTGTTATCCCATAATTAGTCTCCTTTTTTCAAAGGTAGCTATTATGAACTGAATTGTGTCCTCCCAAAGTTGGTGTGCTGAACTCTTGATCCCTAGTATCCCAGAATATAACTGTATTTGGAATCAAGTTCTTTAAAAAAAAAGTAATGAGGTTAAAATGAGATGCCCGAGTCAGTTTCAACTGCTCTAACAGAGACGTCATCACACTGGGTGGTTTAAACAACAGAAATGTATTTCTCACAGATTTTGGAGGCTAGGAAGAAGAAGATTCAGGTGCCAGCTTATCTGGTATCTGGTGAGATCCCACTTCCTGGGTTTTCATATCTTTTCTTTTAAGGGCACTAGTCCCACTCATGAGCCCTCTACCTCTTTACCTTCATTCCCTAATTATTTCCAAAATGCCTGACTTGCTATCACATTGAGAATTAAAATTCCAACACGTGAGTTTTGGGAAGACATAAACATTCAGTCTGTTACATGAATTCAATAGACTGGATCCTTATCTAATATTACTCTTTTCTTATAAGAAAAGAAGATGTGTGCATGGGCACAAACAGAGAAACCTTGGGAATATACTGTGAAAAAGGAAGCTATCTACAAGTCAAAGAGAAGGAGCTGGGAAGGAACCAACCCTGCCGACACTTTGATCTTAGTGTTTCTCCAGAACTGGGAGAAAATAATTTCTGTAGTTTGGACACTCAGTCTGTGATGACTTGTCATTTATGTCAGCCCTAGAAAACTAATATGATCACTTTCTTCCCATGTACTTTGGAAAGATGACACTTGTGCTCCATCTGATCCTGAGATGTGTGCTTAAAATCTGCTTGTGTGAACTGCACACTCTGTTGTGACTAATGATCAGTTCTGTAGAATCCAACTGCATTGTGGTTACAGCAACAATGAGCCTCACTGTGTCTAGGACAGACCTAGTTTAGGTTGTTTTGTTCTTGTGTGATGGTTGATAGCACACCTTTTTATTTCCTAAAATACACCTGTTTGTACAATAAATTATACAGTTGTACGATGGGCCACTGCTCTTTGATCTCACTTTTAGATTTAAGATCCTCTTCCTACATTGTCTTTAGCAAGGGAATGATTGCTGAAAAGAACTGATTTATTTATTTTTTACTTCCCTTTTACTCCCTTTATACAGTAGACTTCTACTGAATGCTAAGACAATGGGGACATTTATAATACCATGAAACAAATAAATTAAGTGGAATATTAGATATGCTTACTTTTGAAACTTTCCTATTCTTTTCCCATTCAAAATTTGTCGTATGCTACCTTTCTCCATAGACCTCATTCTCGTGAGTGGCTTTCCTTCTATTTTTATTCTTCTGTTCTTATTTCCAAATTGCCATGGTAGATTTATGCAGCTCAATTTAGCTCCCTTTTTGTTTTTCTAAATATTGACCTCTTAATTATTCTGCTAAGAGGAACTTTGGTGTCAGCAAAACTCTTGTTTTGTTCTTTATTATTTTGTTTCCCCCCGACTATTCTAATATTAATGGGTCAGCAAGCACCTTTGCCATCAAGATAGCAACTCTAGATCCCTAACAACTCTTTATGACTTTTTTACTCTAGAGTGTAGACCACTTTTAGTCAAGGTGTGGTCCTAGTAGCATCAGCATCTCCTTGGGACTTACAGATAAACAAATTTCTATCCCATCCAAAAGCTACTAAACCAGAATATTTGGGGTGGAACAGAGTATTCTGTATTTTAACAGGCTCTCTGGGTAATTATAAATGCATTGAAAAATTTGCCAAGTTCTACTCTAAGTTACCTGTGCTTTCTTTTGTGAATCTGGCTTTGTCCAGCTGTGAGCATTATGGAAGTGTAAGGATTGTAAATGAGGGGGGACCCCTTGAAACCAAAATTTATTTATTTAAAAAAATAAATTAAAAAAATCTATTCTTACATGTTTCAACTTCAGTAGCCTTCAAAGTACGCTCCATTTGATGAAATACACTTATCAAGATGCTTTTCCAATTGCTCAAAACAGTTTTTGAAACTCATCAGTCTTGATGCTTTTTGGTGTTTCTGCTGTTTTTTGTTTCATTTCTCCCACATTGGCAAAACACTTTCCTTTGAGAACTTTTTTCATTCAGGAAAACCAAAAAAAAAAGGCACTCGGTACAAGATTGGGAGAGTGGGACATGTGAGTTATGTCATTTTTGCTGAAAAACAGCTGAAAACTCAGCGCAGTGTGTGCAGGTGCTCTCGTAAATCAAGAGATAAGCAAACGCAATGAAAGAATCCCAAAAAACAAAAATTCACTGAAGCTGAATGCAGCCGCTCACAACAACTCTAGCTGTACACTGGTGGCGCTGGGTTCCTAGTACACTTAACTAGTGGGGGAAGCCTGTACTACAAGAGACCAACCCTCCAGAAAGATAATTTCAGGGTTTTTTTGGGGCCCCCCCCCTTAGTATAATGTTCTTAGTTCATATGCAGGGGCACATCTAGGGTTTGAGAAGTTGAAATAAAAAAAATAAATAAAAATGCAAAATTACATACAAACATAGGCATTTACTTAAAAAAAAACCCAAACATTCCAAATGTCGCATTTACACAATATCACAAAATTTTGGAAAATAACTGCTATTACATGAATGTTTGTGTCACTGCCAAATTTATATCTTGAAACCTAATTCCCAATGTGATCGTATTAAGAAGCTTGATTTTTGGGAGAGTGATTAAGTCATGAGGGATGGGCTTTCATTAATGGGGTGGTCCCCTAATAAAAACGGTCCCAAAAAGCTGCCTTGTCCCTTCGACCATGTGAGGTCACACTGAGAAGGGTCCATACATTTAAAAAGAGGAAACTATCACCAGATAAGTTTTCCAACACCTTGATTCTGTACTTCCCAGTTTCCAAACTGTGAGGAGTAAATGTTGTTTATAAGCCACACAGTTTATGGTGATTCTATTTTAGAAGACTGAATAAATTAAAACACTAGCATACTATTTTCATTCATGAACGTCCTGATATGTTTCTTATAATACTTTCTTTTCTATATTTTTGGTTCCATGCTCAGCACTGCTCAATACTGCTTTATGTGACGAGAATTTGTTAATATAATTTTTCATGGAAAGAATAAAAAAAGATAACTCAGTTTTTTTCTACTGTAGTTATTCAACATTCAAATAATAATGTAGAAATATTTCACCCTAGCAACACATTACATACACACACACACACACACACACAGACGCATATATGTATATATATATATGTTTATTGTAAAATTTGGCAACACTCTCACTGAGTTTCTTTCATCCATGAACTATGGTAAACATGTTCATAGCTTGAAGTACTATTATAAATCTGTGCCCTGTAGACACAAGAATTCTGAGAAATTTTGTTATGTTATGCTCACAAAAATAATTTAAATATTCCTGGTGTCTTTTAATTACATATGTTGCATTGTTTAATCTATGTATGGGAATAGCAAATCTGGACTAAACAACAATGAAAATGAAATATTTTCCTTTCAGTTTTATTTATCTGATGATGGAAAGATTTTTTTGCAAATGAAATTCTGTCTCTGTACTTTTCATTTATTTCTTGCAGACAACTCATTTAATCCTGATTCTGGTTACTGTATGACATATTTATACTGATATGAATCTTTGACCCTGAATTGTCATGTTACCTGTTTGAGTGATTGGCACCAGAGCAATAGAGGTGTTCCTGAAAGCCATCCCTTCTCTGATACTACAAAATTGGCTGACAGTGACATAAATCAATCCAACTAATTTAAAAATAGGTAAGTCCCCAACGATATTTTCTCTTTATATGGAGTCCAAAAATTCCCGCGTATACCTAAACTCACCCAATATTAGGAAAAGGATGACAATAGCAAAGCCAAAGAAGAAAAAGACACTTGTTTTCACCCAATGTAGTTAAAAGTACTTATATTAAAAAAAAAAAACAAGAAACATAAAATCAACGTGAACTCAGCCAGGTACAGGGATCTTCCGAGGGTGTTTTAAACACATGCAATTTTCACCAGCTTTGCTCCTGTCTACATGAAACTTATTTCACTTAGTAGGACCAGATTGGTACAAGGACAATATAAACATGAAACCCCTTTAGTAGCTATGGCCTTTGAATAAATGTAGTAACATAAGTCTCTAGCTCACAGACTTAAAACATTATATTGATTTCATGCCTGTCATTTCATATAAGAGACAGAGAGTGTTCAAGGTCAGTCTACTTTTAATATGTTCATTTAAATGTTCGTTCATATTAAGAGCAAAGCAAGTTTGTCTAGTCTTCTTCTAACTTGAGTCACTTTTTACCCCATGATCACGTGTGAAGTAATGGGCAGGGAATTAGCCTATCATTCAGCCTTTGTCCCTCGTCCAGATAGGTTTATTCTCAGGGGAATCTTTCTTGTGAGATCTTGGCACCTTTTGATTTTGTGCACCTGCGTATGAACACATGAATTTCTGGGCTTTTCTCGGCAGCTTGGCATTAGGAATGATATTTAACCTTTCTCTCACTTCCAGAATCCATAGATCAGAGAAATTCCCAAATTACATGCTTCCTAAATATCAATTAGGGAGAGAGTGAAAGCATGTCTTTCTAAGACAAATGAAGGTTGCATTATTATTGCATGGCCGTATTTAATACATAAGAAAATGAAAGGTGACAGAGGGCTCTGACACTGCATCAAATTGAAGACCTTAGAGAGGGATAATTAGCTAGAGGGGCTGTGATTTGACATACTGATGCTTAAGAAATGAGGACAGTAAACCCTCCTTGATTTTTACAGAAGTGATAGTGTGCAAAGGTAGGCTAATTGGAAGGAAGCTTAAACTGAAACAAGGAATTTTGGCTTATAACCTAAACTTTGTGACAAAATGAGGACTAATGAGAAAATCACCATTCTATATTTGCATCATAATTGTAACATAATCACTGGGATTTTGACCGGGTGAAATTAGGGGAGAGAAGAAATGCAAGCATAAAAACTGAAAACACGAACACTGGTATTGCATAAGTATTACAGTAGAAAAGCAAACATCGTAATAGATGTGGAAGATGTCTTTTCTTTTTCCCTGTTTAAATTAGGGATGAGGTCTCACTCTGCTGCCCAGGCTGGTCTTGAATGCCTAGGCACAAGCAATCCTCCCACTTTGGCCTCCTAAAGTGCTAGAATTACAGGTGTGAGCCACTACCCAGTGAAACTATCGTAAAGGAAGTCCCAAGGGTGCTAAAAGAGTAACAATTTCTTTCCTCATAAATGCATTTTGTCTAAAATGTGTAAAATAGTCCAGACTGGCCACTTGTGTTCTAGTATTCACAGGGACCTAAGGGAATTGGGTCTAAGACTCAGTTTGCTTCCTTGCTTTGGGTAACCATAAACAAGTTATGGCAACTATTATAATTTTCTTTTTTTTTTCACTTGTAAAATGAAGGTCTCAGACTTGCTGACTCTCAAATTACAGTTTAAGAACTAGCCAGAAATTGACAACGGGACTGATAAAGTCCGTATTTCTGCAGTTTTAATTTAGGCCTCAGTGTGCACTGTTGTATGATAATATTTAATTTCCTGACTCTAGGAAATTAATGTGTCTATGACTTCATGGGGAGAGAAAAATGAGTGGTTTGCACTTGGTGCTTTTCCTGGACTCTGTTCTGTATGTCTCTTCTCTTGGCTGATTTTAATCTGTATTCTTTCCCCATAATAAACTGTAACTGTGAATAAAATAGTTTTCAACGGATTATGTGAGTCTTTCTAGTGAATTATAGAAACTGAATGTGGTATGAGGAGCCATGAAAACTTGCAATTGGTGTCAGAAGTGAGAGTGGTCTTATGAGCTCTCTGCAGCTTAACTTTGTAGTTGACTACAACTTTTGCAGAGACTCACAGTTCTGCCTTAGGGAGTTAACTTTATTTAGAACTCAGGTTGAAGAACTTTATGCCTGAGGACATTGTGAAAAAAAAGATAGAGATCTTGGCAGAGAACAATTAAGTGGAGGCTGTTAGCTTCATGATCCAAGCAAAACAGCAGATCAACCAGAAACCTAACGGCTAGAACTAAAGGAAGAGACAGCTAAGAAGGGCCCTTTTAAAATTTATAGTCAATCCTGGAGGTCAGAAAACCAGTGCATGCATATTAAGCTGCCTGACTCAGAGGAATCATTACAAAATAAGGGCAGGCATTCCCAAGCCACACACATAGACCTCCATCAATGCAGGGGAGAAACTTCCATTACACAAGAGGCTTAAACACAATTTCTGACCAAACACTAAGTGAAAAAATAAGCTACACTGGCCCAGAGATGACTCATAAAGACCTAACCTTAAAATTACATTTATCCCTGGAAGTCTAAAAGACTGTGTGCATGTGAGATTGTGTCAGGAGTGTCTGGTGAAGGAAACTCCAAGCTACTTCCTAGTTCCTGACTTAACATGGGGCACACTATGTTAACTCCTGAACTATGATAATAGTCTTGCAGCCACACACACTTCCGATGATTAAGAAAAACAAGTGTTGGTGAAGATATGAAGCAATTGGATCCTGTAGGCACTGCTGATGAGAATGTAAAATTGTGCAGGTGCTTTGGGAAACGATTTGACAGGATTTTTTTTAAACATTACATATCGAGTTATCATCAGGCCCAACAATTCCACTCCTGGAGCCATCAGAACTTGCAATTGGTGTCAGAAGTGAGAGTGGTGTTGTGAGCACTCTGCAGCTTAACTTTGAAGCTGGATGCAATTCTTTCAGAGCTTCACAGTTCTGCCTTAGGGAATTAACTTTATGGAAACCACAGCTTAAAGAATTTCATGCCTCTGGGCAGTGTGAAAAAAGAAACACAATACAGAGCTTGGCAGAGAACAGTTAAGGGGAGGCTGTCAGCTTCATGATCTAAGCAAAATATCTTAGGTATATACTCAATAGAAATGAAATGAAATGAAAACATACATTCACATGAAAAATTATATGTGAATTATAATGATATATTATTAAGATTACATATGAATGTTACATAATATATAATGATATATTATTATCATTATATATGAATGGTCATAGCCACATTATCCATATAGCTTGCAAATGAAAACAACTCAGACGTTAATCAATAATGGTTAATACAATATGGCATAATCATGCAATGGAATGCAATTTGATAATAAAGAAGCCAGTCACAAAAGACTATATGTTATGGGATTCTACTTATTTGAGAAGTCTAGAATTAGCAAATCTAGAGAGACTGGAAATGGGTTAGTGGTTTTCAGGAACTAGTATTAGAGGTTGAGGGGGAAGGGTAATAATGAGTGACTGCTATCAAATATGAGAAAGTTTCTTTTTTTTCTTCTTTCCTTCCTTCCATCCCTTCTTCTTTTCTTTTTTTTTTTTCTTCCTTCTTTATTTGTGTCATAGTCTCTCTCTTTCAGGATGGGTCCAGGAGACAAGAAAAGGAATGCATTTGACAAGAGAGACAAAGACAGGGTTAGTACTGAATATATGAATGGTAAATTTACCCATATGTTCAAAGAGAGTCTTACAAAATAACAGAAATATGAGTGGAGACTCCCCCCAAAAAACTCAGAATTACATTATGGATAATTGTAGTACAGGTTTCTCTCACTAGGTAAGTGTTCTAGGAGCCCATCAGCATCAGAGTACTAGATAACATTGTTATGAAAAGCTGCATTCAGCTTCAGTATACTTTTTTTTTGAGTTTATTTTCAACACATCTGCCCATTTCATGATGGGTGATTCATGAGCACACCTGCCCACACTGCACTGAGTATTCATCAGTTTTGACCAAAACGGCACAACCTCCATGCCATATCCTATTCACCTGATCTTGCCCCAAACAATATTTTTGTTGTTGTTTCCCCAGATGAAAAAAATCCTCAAAGTGAAATGTTTTGCTGATCTGGAAGAGATGAAACAAAAAACAACAAAACCATTAAAAGGCATTCACATTGACAAGTTCAAAAACAATTTTGAGTAGTGGAAAAAGCATCTCATTAGGTGTACTGTATTAAATGGAGAGTACTTTGAAGATGACTGAAGTCTAAACATGTAAGAATAAATACACACTTTTCATAAATAAATTGTGGTTTTGTGGGATTCTTTCCTAGGTATTTAAATATTTGAGTACTGATTATTTATTTCCTGTAGTGAATGATAAAAAATTTTCCACACCTTTGTTATGGAATATACAGAAAAATATTCAGTGATAATTTAATATAACTTATTCTCATCCTTTTTCTGTTGCTGATAAAAGTATTCTAATTTTAAAGTTTTGTTGCAGAAAAATATTATCTGTCCACCACAAAGAGCCAAGTTATGGCTTATAGCATATAAAATAAGAATAAGAGTGTCTAACATTTGGAACTACCTTATAATTTAGTGCTTCAAAGCACTCAATAAAATACTGAAGAACTATCTATTAAAAAGCTGTAACAGCCGGACTCGATGGCTCAGCCTGTAATCCCGTGCCTTTGGGAGGCTGAGGTGAGTGGATTGCCTGAGCCCGCGGGTTCAAGACCCGCCTGG